>VZTL01075341.1:59502-72856 GCA_013400535.1 Scopus umbretta
CCCCCCCCACTTGGGTGATCCCTTCTCTCTCAGCAAAGTTCCCCGTTCCTGCTGGAGAAGCAAAGCAGTACCCCTCCACCTCTCCACTGACTCTGAGGAGGTGGCACCCACAAAGGAGGAGGTGCCCAGGCATGTGGGCAGTGTGCTAATCATCTTCAGTCCCATTTCAAGGCCTGTCCTGCACCAGGCCTTTATTAAAAAACAAACAAACAAACCCCAAACAAACAGCAACAAAAAAACCCACCACAAAACCAGGAGTAACTCCAGTCAAGGCCTTTGTCCTGAAAGAGCAACATTTCAAGGTTGTTTTTCCTCTCCCTTCCCACAACACGTGCAAAGGATGGGGTAAATAGAAAGGACTGATTTGGAGCAGGCAGGATGTTGAAAGACAGACAGAGCAAGGGTCTCTTCTGGGGAGGAACCAGACACACCAGCCGCAGTGCTGCTGAGGTGGGGTGCTTGGCCTCCCTCATATTCTCTCCCCATGCTTGAGAAAGACTGCATGCTCAGGTCTTTCTGGGCTCTTTAGAACTGCTCTTAGGCAGCCATCCTTCACACCAGAATAAGAGAGCAGGAATCCTGTGAGTCAGAGGTGCTAACTTTGTCCTTGCAGCTTAAGCAGTCCTCAGTGTTGCCCTCTGTGAAAGGGCATACAAATGCTGTCCTTGGACTGTGGGCTTTAGTTAACATTTCCAAAATAATTTGTGTTTCTTTACTAAAAAGAAGAGCAAAGAATACTTAAAAGCATAATTTTTCAGAGAATCCCAAGAAAATGGAATTAAGGACATGCTCTTTGCTTTCTTTTGCCTGCCATGTGTTCTGTTCTTGGCTTTTAGCTGAACATGTTCTCTGCCAGGAAGTTGTCAGGAGGTTGCAAAGCGATCAGATCCCATCATTTCAGATCCCATTCTGTATCCAGGACCCCTCCAAACTTGGCTTTCGTGCCAGCCTGTCTTCCCCCAGATCCAGTGGAAGTAGAGGAGCTGCAGCGCTTTGTTTCCAACTCCAAGAGACTCTTTGTAATGACTGGAGCTGGAATCTCAACTGAATCGGGGATCCCGGATTACCGCTCTGAAGGTGTTGGGCTCTACGCCAGGACAGACAGACGGCCCATCCAGCACGCTGAGTTTGTTCGTAGTGCCAGTGCCCGGCAGCGGTACTGGGCAAGGAACTTTGTGGGCTGGCCCCAATTCTCCTCCCACCAGCCAAACGCAGCACACCTGGCACTAAGAAACTGGGAGAAACTGAGGAAGCTGCACTGGCTGGTGACCCAGAACGTGGATGCCCTTCACACCAAAGCCGGGAGCCAGCGCGTAACAGAATTGCATGGCTGCACGCACAGGTACTCTCTGTCAGCAGAGGGAGGATGGTTAATCCTCCAGCCACTTGTTCAGGGTGACTGACAAGCAGGTGCCACATTAGCTGCTGAGAAAGGAGGCAAAATGTTGATGCTGTGTTCCTGGAGATGACATGCTCAAAGGTGGTGCTGGGCTGGGGTGGAGAAAAAGGTCACAAAACAGTGCTGGTCACAGCACAATATATGAGAAACATGACCACCACTGCATTTTTTTTAAGCATTATTTGGATCATTACCCTTTGAGCCCACATCAGTCAGAACTGCCCCTTTCCTTGCTACAGCAAACGTCCTCTTAGTGAAGAGGACAAGGGGATCCTGAGGATGGAAGGGTTATCCAGGGCTAAGCAGAGTGGATGGTGCCATAAATGCACAGGGTGAGTGGTCTGGAGAGGGGCCACCACAGTCTGGCTGTGATCACCCAAAGTTTCCAGATGAAAAAGCACAGCCTGGACTGGGAGAGAGGATGCACAGTAGGCTTCAGAGTGCTTCCTCTAATGCATTCCTACAAAGCAACAATTGGAGGTAGAAAGGCAGCTCCTTGACCCATACTATTTGGTAAATAAATGTGGATAATGACAACAGACCTTCCAGGACTTCTAAGGAACAAGTTACAGACACTAGATCTTCAGCTGACTTGAAACTCTCCATTAAGACTGCTTTGAATTTCAGGGTTTTCTGCTTGGCCTGTGGAGACCAAATCTTGCGTTCTGAGCTTCAGGAGCACTTTGAAGCTCTGAATCCTACCTGGAAAGCTGAAGCGTTTGGTGTGGCTCCAGATGGGGATGTCTTCCTGACAGATGAGCAGGTGTGTAATTTCCAAGTCCCAGCCTGCCGTAAATGTGGTGGAATCCTGAAGCCTGATGTGACTTTCTTTGGAGACACAGTGAGCCGGGAAAAAGTGGATTTTGTGCACCAACGCCTGGCAGAATCAGACTCCATGCTGGTGGCAGGATCCTCTATGCAGGTAAGCAGGTCTTCGTCCCACACTGCATTCCTATTTCTGTGCTACTCTGCCTGCAACAATCCTTGGTCCCACAATTTAGGACTACTAATTGCTTGTGGATCAAAACAGCCTCTCCAGAGCTTTTTTGTATTTTATTTTTACTGTGGTTGGAATCTGGCTTCACAGTTGGCCTGTTTGGGCTTCCCTGTCACTCCATTGCCAGTCTACTTCATGCTGTTATAAATAACTTCATTCACACATTCAGACCTCTCTCTGTTACCTCCTCTGTCAGTACCTTGTAGGTTCACAGTTGCCGATAAAGCCAAGACACCTGATACAATTCAGTCCTGCACAGATCACCATCCTACATTTTTTTTGCTTGAATTTTTTAGCCCTTGGCAGCTTTCTAGGCCTCATGGCACACTGTGTGAAATACCAGATTTTAGGACCTCTAATTCCTAATTACATTCTGAGGAAGAGAGCAGAAATATCTCTGGTTGCTGCTTAGGATTGTCCTTTCTATCACAATGTGTTTTCTCCATTAGCCTCTTATCTATAAGGTAAGGTAGTTTAGAAACCCCTGTTGTTTAACCTGTGGATGCTTTTGGAATAGAGTTTGTATAAGAGACATTTTCCCAGGAACAAGTTCTATTACATTAAAAAAAAAAAAACCTAACGCCTCCCAGAATGAGATAAAACCAAGGCTGCCTGATTGTGATTCTCTTGGCTTCAGGATACTGGAGACAAATTCCTTGAGCTTGCACTTCTTAAGCTTATAATCCTTTGTACAGGAATGATTGAAATGCTTTAGGCTCATTCTTGTACTATCGAAGCTGGGCCATGTGAGAACCATCAAAGTAGAAGCATTTAAGTACCTATGATAACAACAACTGCTGCAGAGATTTGCTAAAAGACAAGGACATTTCCCTTCAATGTACTATGAAGTTTCAGTTTCTATAAAACTGCAAATCCCTCACTGACAGAGTTAAAAGCTGTTCTTTTCTGTGCACTTCTGAATGAAGAAATTTCCTACTTGAATTAAGTGTAGTTGCCTAGCACAGCATGTACATACAGCCCCCTTCCCCACTGCCAACAGCAACTATTTTGCTTTCCTTACTTCTTTCTGTAGCTCTTCTTTTGCTACGCTGCCAGTAATTTTGTCTTCCGGTATTCCTGCAGGTATACTCTGGTTACAGGTTTGCTCTTGCTGCCCGGGAGAAGCAGGTGCCAATTGCAATCCTTAACATTGGGCCCACAAGGTTAGATCACTTTGCATCCTTAAAACTGAATTCCCGCTGTGGAGAGATACTGCCTTTGATTGTTGCACATGACCCAACAAGCTAAGCTTCAGTAGCTATCAGTACAGTTGTTTCTACAAGGTGAGTACCTTCCCTGGTCAGTCACCTTACAGGGTAAGATGATGGGTTCCCATCAAATGCTGAGACCAAGATGTGCTGACTAAAAATATGTTCCCACAATGAGCATCAAAACGTGGCTGTAAATTTTCCTCTGTAACTGGTATGCTCTGATGGGCCATGATACTGTTTGCCATGATCATAAACAAAAAGCATACTAAGGGCAAACGCTCCCAGAAAATCAGGCAAGGGTAGCCAGAAGGCTTGGTAGTGTTGAGTTCCAATCCATTTGGCACAATCAGAAAACTACAGGGGATCATCTGCAGATTCAGAGAACCTGATCAGCACTGTTGCCTTTGCAACTGACAATTCAAAAGCTGCGCCTGGTTGAATTGATCCAGCTAATCCTAATCAAAACACTGCTGTTTAAAATAATCAATTCTATCTATAAAGCATCTTCTTCCCTCCGCTCCTGCAGGACTCCTCATCTCAAAAGGTGAAAACCTCACTCTAAGAGGCAGCTGTGAGATCCAATGCATGGCGCCTGATGACACCAGGAGAGGGCAGCAAGCCTTGCACATGTCAGCCTGACCAGTTTTCTCCACTGAAACCATCTCCGCTTACCAGGAAACAGGATGTTGATGAAAAAGTACTTTTCTGCCTTACCTTGCCATTGTAAACAGTGCCTTTCCTTTTCATTCACTGTGACAGGACAATCAGACTACCATATCTGAGAACAAAATACCTTTCTTATAATTGTCCCCAGAGAAGAACGAGGGACAGGGATTTTGACCAAGTAACTTGAGGCTACAGCACAGGAGGGTGATGTGGAAAACCATGGTGTCTGCTGGAGGATCCAGTACCACTAGCGGTCAACTATGGACTGTGCAAAGAGGAAAAAGAGACAAGAGGAACCGCAGTTGTCTTTTTTTTTTTTTTTAAAGAAAAAGGTTCAAAATAGAAGCTGAACAAAAATACCTTTAAAAATATATATATTGTTGAGATGCCAGTGGAGTTACTTTAAGCTAATCTGACCAGCACTACTTTCAGTGTGGCTGCTACATTTTCCAGAATGCAGTTTTTGAAGATGTTATTTAACTAATTAAGTAGTGAATTAAAATTATTTACAAGACTGATACTATTTGCATTCTAATTTCCTTTCCCTCCTATGATTTATTTAAGTCTCAATAGCCAGTTTAGATTCATTTTTTCCATTGCAAGAATGCAGGATGTAATTACTAACAGCTGATGAATTAAGAGAGAAATACAATTAAATCTGTACAATAGGTCTCCCTCAGGAGGTAATTTCAAGCTATTAATAGATGTAATTTTCCACACTCCTAACAGGAGATCCATCACTACTGGGTAACCATTTCTTGTTGATCCTTAGGGTGGTAACATAAGACATATTAAACCATTTATGGAGTAAAAGACAAAATCTTGCCCAGACTAGAACACTACATTTTTGACCAAACCTTGTGCATGAATCTACTGCTCCCCTTCTGGCTATGAGGGAGATGAGTCTTCCAAATGCCCCAGTTCTACTCTCCACATAACATGTGCTGTATTAATATTTTGACAAGAACTGTAACAAGCAGTTGGAAGCAAGGATGCCAGAGTCATCTGCTAAAAGGTGAGGTAGCAAAGCACGGACAACCAAGGACATGATGCAATGTTCTTTTTTGCTTTGTTGTTGATTCAAATCCATGCTAGGCAGGAGCAAGTAAAGCACAAAATCCAAAGGATACTTAGAATTTCTGCAAAAGGTAGAGGGAATTGCGATACTTAACATGTTTCAAGATTTGGCTACTATGGGTCAGAGGAGAGATGGCTTCACTTAGAAGCCAAGAGAAGTAAGTTCAGGACCCCTACCTGCATTCTGCTCTCATTTAATGAAGATCCCACTTTCCAGCGAATTAGGTATCTGCTGTTTGGTAATGAAGAAAGCTCACAGATGTCACTCCATCTTTAGCATAGGACAGCTGTCCTGCTAACCAAAGCTTTTGCAGAAGTCATTGCTAAGGCATGGCAGAGTCTCCACACACAGCCAGTGAGCTTGCACAGACGGTTTATTTGCATAGGTTTTTCTATGTAAGAAGAGACATTTATGCCTCCTTAGCAGAGGAACTGAGGCTGGGTGTCTCACTATCCACATCATCTTCTGCGTTACCCTGAAACTTGCATGACATAGGTGTGTTAAAAACAGAGGCTGCAGGTTTAATGCCAGTAGAGCCAGCATTTTGAGGTGGTGTGGGAGCATTGCCAAGAAGTCTAAAACAAGAAAACATTTCCAGTGAGGACTTGGCATTAGCAAGGTGACAGGTAACTAAATCTCCCATGTCTATCCCTGCTTCTTCTCCAGTTCAGCAGCTGAACCTGTGGGAGAGGAGTCGGCGTGTCTCTTCAGCATCACCCATAAATGAGTCATGTTACCCTGACCCTTCACTGATTACACTATATACTTTTAAGTCATGAGGAAAATGGCTTACAGTAAATGAACATTTACAGTAAATTTCCTGTGCGTGGTTTATTACTCTGTGTTAATAAGCATAGATACAACAAGTATATGAGGCTGAGATGAAGGAGTTGGGGTTTTTTTTCTGCTAAGCTGATCCAGCACTACTAAAAATGACTTATTTTAGACCAGGATCACTTCACCTCTTAAGGTGTTCCTCAAGACACCATTGAGAAGCAAGTTCTGAGAAATGCCACAGAAAGCCTAAAGTTCCTACACCAAAAGCCAGATCTGCATCACTCTAATGCTGATTGACACCTTCCCCTGCCATTCCTTGGGGTCTATTTGTATGGGAAGATGCAATGCAGAGAGATAACAGCTATCAGAAGATAACCCTATCATTGCAGGTAGCTAGCAAAGACCTATCCTGAGAAGTTCATGTTTCTCAGCTTAGTGATGTAGTTAGCCTCTCCAGGCTAACTACAGGAGTTACAGAAACCTGGGTTAAGCACTATAGGATGCGAATTAGTCATGCTGTGGGAAAACAACAAACTCGGAACCGACCTAGTGTTCAGCTTTATTCTCTCAGCCTATGCAGAATTTGCAAGAGAGGGTTTTAAAAGGGGGAGAAATTGTTACTGACTGAAACTAACAGAAAAAGAGTGTTATAGAGCCTGAGCAGCATTCTCTTCCCCCATCACCAGGAAGGAAACACAGATGCTTTCTATCTACCTTGTCTGCTTTAGCCAGCCTTATTCTCCACATGATTCAATCCTCTCCTACCTTTTCTGGCTCACTGTTGTTAGACCAGTCCACCAGTATTTTAGATAACGACTTGAAGTTGTAGCTCTGTCCACCTATGGGTGGCAAAAGTACACATCAAACAACAGCACAAGGATAGTTTTTTACCATGAAATTAGTTGAATCAACAGCATACACTCTTCCCTTTCTCTTACAGCTGTTCCTACTAGGACAAGCTCCTGAGGTCTGAATAGAGGAGGAGCTGAGAGTGCCTTATAATGGATTTTGCTCCTGCTTCTCTGAAAGTGGGGTTGGAGTTACCCAAAGCAAATAAAAGCTACTTCCTATTTGGCAAATCTTCTCTTGTTTCTGGGCAAATTCTCAGAGCAAACTTTGTAATCGAGTCCTGCAGCCTGAGAAAGACATTTCACATACTGTGCTCCAGTGAGGGCAGCACAGACTGCAGATGGCCCGGAGGACTCGTGCCTGGTGGGCATGCTGTAAGTGCAGCCTCCCACAGCTTACAGTCAGATTGCTCTTGCTGACAAACCTGCTTATTCATGACTTCTGGAAAAGGACCGAAGACCCTGGTCATGGTGAACTTGGGAGGTTCAGGAACCTTGGAGTGAAGGCGAGTAAAACTACCTTCTGGAGCGTGCTTCTTCCCCTGTGACTTCCTTGGATGTCGCCCTTTCCTGGTCTTTGCAGCTGTGATGAGGGGGGGGTGGAAAAAAAAAAGAAAAAAGTAGTATTATTTCAAACCAATGCCAACTTACTGGTTTTCTCAGTTTATTCATTCAAAACCTGGGGCCTGGGCAGGACAAACTGAGTATTCCTCTCACATAGCTTGTCCTAGGGCAGCCCCAGGTAAACAGCAACTGAAAGCGACAGTCCTAGGAGGCTGTCTGGAGTCAATGGGAAAGGAATAAGGAGGGTCTCAGCCAAATGCCTGGAGTCAGAGTTCCTTACTACCCAGCCATTCTCTATGGTGTCTCAGTGCAGGGTTTTTGAGATCTGAATTAACTTGGCCTTAGGAATTGTGGTTTTAGATTACAGAAAAGATAATAGTGGTGAGAGAGTAAATTTACGATAGAGGACTTTGCCTCTCCAGTCCTACTGGTCTGCCCATTTTCATCACTGACAGATACTATGAAAATATCTTTCAGATGCCAGATTCCTCCTGGCTGATGCTTTCTTTTTGTAGGGACAGGAAATTCTGGTACATGGGCTGTTAAACAGCTTTGATTTGTTTGGTTGAAGCCTATAAAAAAAAGAGGTGGATGATGCATTTGGAATAATACCACAAAGGAGCCCAGTAATCCTTTTCCTCCTATCGTATCAGTTCTGTGAGCTTTTCTAACTGCAAGGGTCCCCGACAGGAACTGCACAGCTGAGTGCTCTGTCACCTACGCACCCACTTCCTGATAGATACAGGAAATCATGCGGGGGACACAGATAGACAATAAGAAATTCATACCCACTCACCCTGACAGGACAATTAGGCGAGCAGGTACCAATTACTAAGGCTAAAAATAAGGGGAGGGGTGGGAAAGGAAAAAGCATTTTGTGTTAGAGGGCCTCATGATATAGAGCTACAGCTTTTACATACTACAAGCAAGCAGTTTGAAGTGAATGACCTAAGTGCTGCTTGCCCTTGCCAAGACCCAGACAACATATGCAGCTTCAGCATATGCAAATCAGAAATGGTGCCTTTTTGCTAATAAAAGAGGATTTCTGGGACATCCTGCTATTCCTTTTTTCTGAAGACTCTTGCAAAAAAAGAAAAGTATAGAAAGATATGCTGAACCCAGATTTCCAGCGCAATCCTTAGCAAGAGCCAAGAGGAAGAAAATCCAACTGGACTCTGTAATACTAAAGACAGTATCTGCAACAGCTCAATCTGTGCCCCAGAGTTCATAGTCTGACACAAATCTCTGCTGGTGGGAGGGCAGCGGTGCTTAGCTCCTCGCTCAAGCAGGTGGCATATAACAAAAATCAGATTATGACCCTCCCCTATTTAGCACTTGGCATGGCAGAACTTAATTGGGTTTAACAATTGACTCCTGTGTCTGTGCACAGAACTGACCATACCTGTAGCGAGGCTTCTTGTCTCTCTGTGCACCGACTACTACAATAAAGCAGCTGTGCCTACAGGTAAGGAAAGCTGGAGGATCCTCAGGAAATTGAGGCTATCACACAAGTGGGATTAAGGCTGCCTTCTCACTAAAATGAGTGCCTTTGTTGCTTGGGGAAAATGGCACTGGAGCTGAGACAAGAAGCAAATGCTTTTTGATGCATTTTCACAGCTTAGCATGAAGAGGAATAATACCCTCCATTTATTGAGTTGCACACAGCCAAATGGGTTGACGCCGATTCCTAAAGCTCTGCCAGATTTATGGTGATTGGCCCTTTCAGTCAGAGGGAAATTTGGAGCTGTGAAGAGCTGACCAAAGAGGAAAGCTTGTTTTAAAGGGGGTGATGAAACATGGAGCTCGTGGCTCATGAAAACCACCCCCCAAAAAAAAAGGAAATAAGTTTTAGTGAATCTCTGCAAAATGGAAGATAAATCAGATGTCTTGCAAAGCAAGTGAGTATGTTTCTCCTATAGAAACTTGCAGTTGCAGCAAATGGTTTCTGCTCAGATAGTGATAAAAAAAAGAGAGGAACACACATACAATACCGTGTCTAGCAGCAAAACAGTTCATCTGGACTAATAGCTTCTAAAGACCACAGAATGCCAGCCATCTTTCTGGTGCTTTCCCTGAGCTCCTTCTGCAGTTCACACTGGCAGTTCCCCATGGCAAGAAGCATTTGGGAGCAGCAAGCAAGGCAGAAGGGCCATTTCAGAAAGGTGTGGGCTGAACCACTCCTACCGGCACCCTCCAGTGACCAGAACCAGGTAACACTGCAGGGCCTTTCCCTCTCCAGCTTGTCCTACTTACTTAACCCTCTGCTCAGTTGACTACTAAATACTTTTAGGCTGTTACCAAACCCGCAATACCACTACTTCGCAGTTACAAAAACAAGACAGTGCTTGCAAGCAGCATTTAGCAGATGAATCATCTCAACCACTTTAGAGGGAAGGAGGTAGAGCTACCCATAACGGACAGAGAAGGCCTTGCGCTCCTTTTGTGGCACATACTGCTGGGATGCAGAAGAATTGGAGTCAACAGTAGTTGCCCTACTGGTCGCTGCAGCAACACTACTGCTTGGAGTATTGGGAAGGGAGCAAAAATCCCTCTTAACAGCCTTTTACCCACCTCCCCCGCGCAGATACGGTGAGAAGGAAGCATGCACTAGTCACAGGCTAAAGCACACGGAACAAACAGCCTATGAGTTCACCTCATCCTTGCTGCCAAGAGACAACAGCAGTTCAAGGAGGTAAGAAAGCACAACAGAGCAATTAACTGAACACTTAGGGTTTTTTCTAAACAGAAGTATGCAGTTCAGCTCAATGGGGCACAGACAGCTGAGCATCTAAGCGTTTGCTCAGCAAGCCCTCACATACGTCAGGTTCAAGATCTGTCCACCATTGCAAGCCATCACCTCTGCTCCCTCACCTTGTAACGCTCTCCACCTATATTCAGTTCTCTTCACGTTATCTCAGAAACCCTTTTCCCATCTATTAAGCTAGGATAAATTGCATGGTCTCCTCCGTACTGTAAGTAACTGCTGTACAAACAGCCGCAGCAGAAACACCATTATTTGTATACAGTGGTATTGAACTTGCTCCTTTCTCTCCAGGTGGGAAAACAGTGTCTGGCTCTGGAAGCGAGTTCTGCCGGGCATGTTTTGTTAGACATGAGCAGTCTAACACAGTCCAGAAAGTCACTGAAAATGTCAGAGACAAGCTGACTAAAGTTTCTGTGTTCCAGCCCTCAATAAACAGTCACTGGTCTATGAAAATTACCATGAAAAAAACCTATTCTGACCTTTGTTCAAATCTCCATACTGCCTCTGTCTTTCCAAGGACCACTCTCCACAATAGAACAGGGTAAGAGAGGATGACCTAAGAGACATACATGGGTCTCCATTAGTATGCAAACAGCAAGGACCTTAGCATCCCACCAGAGGGCCCAGCCATGCAGACCCAACGCACAGAAGAGTTTGTGGAGGGCTCTCTTGAATAGCTGGTTATTCACTTGATACCAGCAAAGCAGAGCGACTGGTTTTGCAGGATTTCTGCACATCACAGGCTTTTCCATGTCTAGCAGGGTTGGCTACTCCCAAACTACAGCTTGGTGGGCGACAGGAGATCTTTGGTTTCATGCACACAGTATAAGTAGCATGGTTTCTCACATCAAGGCACACAGGTGGTGTCCAAGGAGATGCAGGCCAAGGACGCGCTCCACAGGAGCTGGGCCAGCCAAGGGAGTGGGGAAGGACCTTCAACAGTCCACAGAGAGGAGAGAGAAGCAGGGAAAAGCAGCTCTGCACAGCTGGCATATGAACCACACGGGATCTGATTCATTGCTCCATAAGGGCCTTGCCCCCAGTGACACCAAACTGCAGGAACAGTCAGTGCTGAATAGGAGTAATTGTCTAACTTCTTTACAGGGCTACAGTGTAAGGCCTGGAAACCAAAAATCAGGCATACAGCTTGGAGCTAGAGCAGCAAAGACCACATAGGGAACTCAGTTCCTCTCCTAATTTGTGGGAGTTTTGATACTGAGCTCAACAAAAGTTCTCACTCTGTGCAGTGGGTTGACCCTGGCTGGANTGGGGCGCTCCACAGGCTGCAGGTATCAGCTCCACCATTAACCTCCATGGGCTGCAGGGGGACAGCCTGCCTCACCACAGTCTTCACCACGGGCTGCAGGGGAATCTCTGCTCTGGCGCCTGGAGCACCTCCTCCTCCTTCTCCTTTTTCACTGACCTTGGTGTTTGTGGAGTTGTTCCTCTCACATATTCTCACTCCTCTCTCCAGCTGCAATTGCGCAGGTCCCCCCCTTCTTAATTACATTATCCCAGAGGTGCTACCGCCGTCACTGATGGGCTTGGCCTTGGCCAGTGGCAGGTCTGTCTCGGAGACGGCTGGCACTGGCTCTGTTGGACATAGGGAAAGCTTCTAGCAGCTTCTCACAGAAGCCAGCCCTGTAGTCCCCCCACTACCAAAACCTTGCCACACAAACCCAATACACCCTGAAAGTCAAGGTAATATTTTGATTAAATGGGAAGGGTTTGCAATACCCTTCACAGAATGTGTTGTTTTCTGTATCTTGTATGTAGACCATTCTGGCAGTAAAAGGTGCTTTCGAAATGCTGGATATTAATTAGTCAGAAATGTTCCCCTGTCTATTCTAACTGGCATTTCTGCTCCAGAAGATGCATATTCTTTACGTCTCTCATTTTCTGGGGCAGCCAGCCCCAGAGGCAACAGGATAGCCAACAGGTGCACAGCAGATTCAAAGCAAAGAGGAAAATTTTGGTAGCGCTGCCCAGGGGACAGGACACTAGGCTTGGAAGGATGAGACCAGAGTGAATTCTCAGTCCTTTGATCAATCCTGAAGTCACACTGTGACATTCAGAAAGCCACTTTGCCTCTCTACGTCTGTTTTCCATAATGTAATAGACATAATACTGTGGCCCATGCCTTTTTGTAAGGTATTCTGAGGTCTAGTGAGAAAAAGCATGAAAGAGACAGTAGATAAACAGTATCACTAGTCCCCCCTGAGATCTTTCCTGAATGATCAGGAACAAAACTGCTTTAGGAAGGTGAAAAGCAGAGCCAAGCCAGCTGGGGTTTAAAACCACTGTCCCAGATAGAGATGATACCTGCAATTCTGTGTGAAGCCCCCTGTTCTCTTCCATCCCACCAAGGAAAGATACCCAGTTATCACATTCTGCACTTTTTCCGTTTTGCATCACTAGCTAGACAGTGGCACAGGAGAAAAGCAGAACCTGAGAGGAAGAGTAACAGTACAAGTGTCTAATACTGGTCTCCAGGACCAAATGGAAACTGAAACATGGTCATTACCATGAGCATAGTTGTTTGCTCTCTGCATGTCTCATCTCAGCTGGAGTACTTTCTCTTTCAACTCTGCAATGCCCATATAGTTAGAGTAATTCAGCTCTCCCTGCAGAGCCTGACAAATCTTGTCCTAGAAAACAAGAATAGAGAAAAGGAAGATAAGACACTGAGACTTCACTTCCACAACACAAGCCCACAGAGCCACCATCCCTCCAGCATCTCACATGCCAGCTGCAATGGTTGCGGTGTTGTGTAGGGCTTCAGAGCTCCCCTGCTTACTGAGCACAGGGATACCTTGTATTTCAGGTACTCTGTTTCTGGTCTTGGAACAGAAATACAGACAGGCATGGCAGAAGATCTTCACATACTCTTTGTACTCCCCTTAAGCTGGCAGTAAGTCAGTCCAAGCGATACTGGCCTGCTCTTAGACTCTGCTTTCCACAACATTCCTCAAAGCCCTGAAGAGCAACTTTGCAACAGCACAACTCCTTCAACCCCCCCCCCCCCCCCCCCCCCCCCCCCCCCCTCCGCC
>VZTL01075346.1:0-14660 GCA_013400535.1 Scopus umbretta
ATTCTATGATTCTATGAAATCCGAGGCAGTAATTGCTTTTCAGAAAGTAGATAATGAGAAATGCTAATGCTAGTGAAGCTGCCCCACTGGCACCTCCTGCTGACTCTGGGGACGGTCTACCTTTCCGTGCCCAGGCACCGATCTATCGCAGAGGGATGGCTTGCCTCTCGTTTTGTTAGTACCATTTCTAGCAGGGACACCCCTCCTACCAGGCCAGCAGCTTTCGTGACCAATTTCTCAGACAGCCTTGCTAGACTCTGAAGGGGCAGCACTATGAATCTGCTCTTCACAAACAGTCCCCAGACAAAAATCTAATGGCAAATTCTGGAAAAGTACTCAGTTTGGGATGAGTACAAAGTTCTTCCTCCCCTGTCTTTTTTCAAGATTTTTTTTTTCTGAGATTTTGTCAAACACTAATGACGCTTTAAACATCAGTCTGATACTTTAGTGATCCTGTTCATCTTATTACTTTGGAATTGTTTTTTTAGCATTGGATAGTCTTTTAACTCTTTTAAAGTGAAGTCAGTCATTTGCCACTGCTGCAAAATCCTCAAATGTTAGATGACATAGGCTGTTTTAAAATAAATTCATGTATGCCAGGTGTGCTCAACATGCCTTCCTGTTTATTACCAAATCTGACACTAGGAATGGCCTTTGAAAACATTACTCTTAGGCACTCATAGTAAGGGAAGACTGTCTGTATTGGTAACTCAACTGAAGACCATTTTGGAGACCAACTGAAAGGAATATGCCCAGCAATTCTAGCAAACTGCTTCATATGGGTGGTGGAGACTGGCATTTAAGTCATATTAGACTGTTACAAGAAAAAGAAGTCAGTATAGATTCAAAATGCATTTTTTTCGGCTTAAACTTCACCTATTTTAGTTTTTATAGAGGTACATGGATTGAAGAAGGACAAAAAGTCCCAAACTAGGAACATACACACCCTCAACTGCAAGTCAAAATACAAGTGCTATGCTTACAAAGCTAATCCCAAGGCAAACTGCGGACTCTCTGTCTGTACTATAAATCAAGCCAAGTATCCCAACAAGCAGTGAAAATTGCATACAAAGTACCACGTGATGAGTCCATTCTGCTTAAAGGAATCATGGTATAGGATGAAATCTGTGCGGTCTTGCAGTTGTAGGTATGTGGTTCAACACTGTCTCAACATTAACAGGAGCCACTTGGGAGGCTTCCTGCTTTTATTGGAAATACTTGGCAGTTCTGCGACATCCAGATGAATCAGTATTGAAATAATAACATGAAGTGTGGAGGGAGGGAAAACCAATTTATTTTAGAATGAAAAAGAAATGCCCAACAAACCACTTCAAAACTAACTTTCTAAAAAACAGGACCTGAAATGGTGTGCAAGATCCAGAATACATGGAAGAAATACTGGAACCTTAAGCCACCAGCAGTGCCCTGTGGCCAGTGTCCCTCGCAGCACACAGCTATTGAAGATGTGTGCCAGTGAAAGAGCCTGCATCTAGGTGTATTTCTACTCCTCCGTACTTCCCACTCGTTTAGAAGTAAAAACTGTAGAGTGTCATGGTTCCAGGCAAGAATTACAAAACTGCAAGAATTTTTATTATTAATCTTTAAAAATATAACGTATTTTAAACACGATGTACATACGTGAAAGTAATCACTAACGTATATGGCATCTTCACTTTGATAGCTTTTTCTCCTTTTCCTTTGCTTTCTCTGTCTTCATTTCCTGAGTTCTGATCATTGATGACATGGCTGAAAATAGCAGCAAGAACAGATTATCTGACCACCACCTTATGTTAAAATGATTGAGGCCTCAGGTGCCGACACCTGAAGCTTTGTAATATCCTCCTGCATGTTACACTGTGTTTATCATGCTCTTATAAATGCAACTTGAGTTTGCAATTCTTCATATGCAAGGGCCTTCACAGAACAGATAAACCGAGTTATAAACAGGCACCACTTCATCTGCTTTGTGAAGCCAAAACACCAAATGCTATTGATTTCAGAACCTCTCTTACGGGATGGTGTGAAAATCATACCTTTAGTCCAGCGCTCATGGAAATGGGTTTACTGACTGTGTACATAAAAGCCCCACCCCCTATAGTTAACTCTTGATACATTACAGGTATGCATATATATTTTTAAGTGGATATAGAAAACAGGTAAACTGAAGATGTTAATGGGTGGCCAACAATAAAAATGAGAATAATTACCTTACACTTTATAGGAATAATTTGCTTACTTTTACCTAAGTCAGGTCACTTGTACGTCCCTGACACGTGTGCACTGTGTGATGTGGGGAAATAGTAATTTCCCACATCTATGCAGTGAGACTTAAAGGGGCAAAGAGGGAGCAACTGGAATGTGTGTTAGGAAGTGCAGAGAAAAGAAGTTCCATCTCACTTGGCATCCTGCCATCACAGGAGTTCACAAGCATTTCACCAGTGACTTCAAAGTGAGCAAGAAGAGAACCTTTGAAGTTCTCCATCGTCACTGTGGTCATCTCAAATTTTAAAAACAGTTGAGGAGAAAGGGATATGCCCCTGAGGCCACTGCTGGGAAACTGTTTTTGGAGTCTACTGCAGTCAGAACATCTTTCAGTTTCCATGAAGGAGCATCAGCTTGTTTAAAATTTCATTTAATGGGACATGACGGCACACGAGGGCACCCCTGACCTGCTGCCACGTTTGAAATGTTAAGGATCTTGAAGCTTATTAGAGTTAAGGGGCTGAGCAACAAGCACATTGTGGAGTTAATCTAATTACTCTCCTAGGAGGAGGATAATGTAGAAGTGGATACTGCTAGTAAAACAGGCACATCTGAACTACCTCATGGAAAAAACACAGGCAGTGCTTTGGCAAGTAACAAAACCAATTTCTGGATAGCATGGGTATTTTAAATCAAATAGGAATATTTTTGGTAAATTTTGGTACCTTTTTTTTTTATCTGTAATGATTCCACCAGGTTTTGCAGGCTTTCCATCTTGTTCTGTAGCCTCCTAGGTGTATTCTCACTAGTTTCCATGGGCTGAGAAGCTAGTCAGAAAATTATTCATCAATATGTTACCACAGGTTAAAAAAAAAAACCCCAAAGGTCATTATAAATTATTTAAACATTCCATATGAAGTAAAGTTCTTAGAAAATAAAACTTTAAACAATAAAACTTCCAGTAACAAATAAAATCAGTAAGACAAGGTTATTAACAGAGATTTATACTTGGCGGTATTTCTGTTTAAGTGAAAATGCAACTCCGTTTCTATTTTGCCTATGAATTTCCCCATTTGGGGAATGGAGAATAAGTGCTTTGTGTTACTAAAATAGTATTTATGCCTACAGCTCCTAAGTCCCTCTTTGCCACTAAAAAACTGCAAGGTCTGTACAAAGGAAAGCCTTACTGTCAGTTGCATTTTAGGGATGGAAAACTAAGGTACAGAAAGATGTAACTTACTAACGCCAGGAATAAAGCCAGAAATTCCAAGTCTTGAAGATCCAGCCCGGTGCAGAATTCAATAGGCACTGTGCCTGCCTGACTGAACACTAACACCCACGGACCGACACAGTCACACCAGTACTATATGAACAGCTACAGACTCC
Source organism: Scopus umbretta (assembly GCA_013400535.1). Taxonomy (NCBI): domain Eukaryota; kingdom Metazoa; phylum Chordata; class Aves; order Pelecaniformes; family Scopidae; genus Scopus; species Scopus umbretta. The sequence goes on from VZTL01075346.1 coordinate 3,589, forward strand.
CACCCTGGAGCCTCTTCTGACCAGAACTTGGACCGTTTCATTTTTGCTACTGTCATCAATTCTCAAATAAAAAGAGGTGAAAAAAAATAAAATAAAAGGAGCCAGAGATGGAGGTAACTGGCTGATGAACAAACAAAACAAAAACCCCAAAACGCAACGAAAGAGAGTGATGTCACTTATCTTTCTCTTTGAACTGAGCAATGATTGGCAATTGACTGAAGGTTACAGTTGTGACCTGCTAGATCTCCTGGGTCTAGATGGAAACAATGTGGGGTTTACGTCCATTTGCAGAGATCTCTACACCTAAAACAGGTGCAATCCAGTACCGAGGCTCATTGCGGGGACGGTTGTGTTGCTCTACAGGTACAGAAATTTGCATGTACTCGCTCACACAGCCAATTCAGCGCTTTGATAGGGAAATGTCATGCACATTTGCGCTCTGCTTATGAACAGGCATTTCTTAGTTGTTAAACATGCATTAAAAATACAGATTAGCTAACAAATATGCACTTCATCTTTGCACAGCCAGACAGCTGGAGGAAGCAAAGGTCAATGAGCAACAATGTTCATGTTCTAGTCAGGATGACGGCACAGCCCAGCTGTTATAGATACCGCTCTGCATAAAGAGAAGATCCTGATGCTTCTAAAATGCAAAAGATAAAGCGACTGAGAAGAAGTCTGCCTTAATAAGGTAACAACACAATATAGACATGCTAAAGTCAGGTTGAAAATACAAAAAAAATCCCACCCGAGAAGCAGGAAACATTAGTCCTGTTGAGCTCCTTGGAAGTACGGTTAGATTTTTGCCTGTACCAGAACTAGCTTAGAGCTACGTGTGCAGCATCTCTATTACACTCCTACCTGCAGTGCTTGTGTGCCCTCTAAGAGAAATGACATTTTCAGACCTTGCAAAATAGAGAACTGTAATGTTTACAAATGGTATTTGGTAAGTATTACTTGCAAATTTAGTTCCTTACCTGTTTTTCCTTTTGCATCTACTCATTTTGGAGTCTTTCTGCCGCTTAAATGTAATGAGGCAGTCCTGACAGACTGGTTCGCTGGCAAGTAATTAATAAACTACCTTGAAAATGTTTATCGTCCTCACAGGTACTTTGTGATGCAGGAAAGCTTATTTTTGTCACTTAAGAGCTACACAGACACAGCCTAACGTCAGTGTTTTCAGTAAACCCCAGAACTTCTCTAGATGTGTTACAGGACCCACAACAACTATTACAAATATTAATATTAGGCAACTGTATTGCCTGTTACTGCAAATACTGATGTTAAGCATCCCTACAGTCCATTGACCTGAATAAAGCAATGTATCAGTTCTTAAATTTAGGGGTGTATGGAATTTATCTCCTCTTCTCTTTGTACAATACCTCCATTAGCTGCTACATTTTACTCACAATTCATTTATCACAGAAAAAATCATTCTACTTGAACAGAACTGTGACAGGGCGAAGACAGTCTGACGTAAGCAAGAACAGGTAACTTTTAGGTAAGTGGGCCAGAACTGCTAAAGCAGTGCTTTAAAATCAACCATCAGTAAATTATGTTTCAATAAATTTGCATACTCTAATTGCATTTGCTGGAACCACAAATGGAAGATCAATCCCACATCAGCCCTGTACATTTGAGAATCGCTATTTTTACGTTCAGCAGCATGAATGGATTCCCTAAGCAACATATTACAAAGGTACACAAAAAATTAAAGCAGTATGAAGTACAGGTACCACAATCATAAACTGCAAAAGACCGTATCAGTGAATGGTGGTGGGACTCCACTGGTTTCTACAGCATTGCTCAATGGCTGAATTTATCCTACAGTTTATAACTCACTGTACTGTCTGGGAAGAGACGCCGCCAAGCTCTTTGGATCAGTAAATAGGATCCGACTTACTTATCTGGGGGACTGTGGCTGCACCCTCCGGAGAGCCAACCTTCCTTGAGGATGGTCCGTACTCTGGTGAGGTGCAGGGGCCAGCTGCAAGGTCATCAGGTGGAGTAGTTAACAGCAAGTGTACTGGAGACCTTTCTCTGTATCTCTCCTCCTGAAAAACCTTCTTGGGGGAGGATGCATAATGAGGAGCTGCTGAGAAGATAGATGCACCTCCTAGGAGATACCCAAGCAAAGAGCAGTGAGCACACACCCAAAGAGAAACCCCCACACCAGCTCTGATGTTATCTCTGCAACAGTTACAGGGTTGGGTTCCCTTCATTGCACTCTTCCATCCTTTCCATTCCTGATTCGTAGCCAAGGCAGAGTAGGAGACTATAGCCTCTTTGCAAAACATGCTTGTTTCTGTTTAAAGTGACCATCATATGAAGAATGGCCATTCTAGGAGAATGCAGGGCCTGCTTTTTTCTGCTGGCTTCTCACTTCATGTTTAATTCCAAACAGCCTGATGGGAGTATAATAGCTGCTAACAACCCAAGACTCCCCGTACGTTACTGCCGATGTGGAACTCATTACTTAAGCGTAAGAAGCAGAAAAACCCAGTGCTGCTTACACAGGTCTGCCATTTCCCTCCTTTCCAATTGATATGCTTTGAGTTCCTGGCAGAGAGTCATAAAGAAAAGAGAAAGATATGCATAGAAATATGCAATCAAAAGATTATATAATGTATTTTCAGATGTATGGCACACACTGTGTGTGTCTGTTAAAAAAGGGAAAGTTGCATGCAACTAGTGAGGGGGAGATTTACTACAGGTTCTTCTCTTTTTCTTCCGACAGTCTGTTTCCTTACTCCTAACACCCCTCCTAGGACGTCTTCAAAATAATTCAGGGTGTTTCTAACAAATTCCCTTTGTTCAAATACTTCTCAAGTCTTCTATGTAAAAAAACGTTACTTGCAGCTATTCTGGAAGGTAGGAAAAATCCACGGATGTTGCAGTAGGTTTGTTAGAAGGTTGACACTAACTACTCAGGAGATTTTCTTTAATACTCAGAAATATAAAAAGAGGACCCATAGTAGTTACTCCTCAGGACAAAACAGAGGAGTTCTACCCTATCTCTGAAGCACAGTGGCTTAACTACTAACAGAGAACAAATAAATGTACCATTGTCTGCAGGCAATTTTCACAGAAAATTCACAGAATGGATTATCCATGGGGAAGACAAGAGAAGGTGGCTATGACTAGCATCTTCAAACCCTGATGCTCAAAGCCGCATCCTTGTATTTCTGTTTACGTTGCTGAACTCACGCCCCCACATTTTAAAAGGCACTGACCACCCAGCACTTGGAAGTAAATCAATGCAACTTGCAATGACCTGATTCCTCTAAAAAGCACATCTGTATTTAGATACCTGAATACAGAATTCAAGAGCCTGAATTTAGGCACCAAAAATTCGACAGTATTATCCATACTAATTACACAAGACTATCGCTATTCATGAATAGTATCTACCATGGAAGATACCTATTTTAGGTGAGCTGATATCAGCCTCCATGGAGCTGGTTTGCAACAAGATACAGATTTTGCAGTAAGTGCGACAGAGACTTTGTAATAGCACCTGCTAAGATGTATTTGAGTAAGTGACCTAGGAAAATATACTGAATCTGGACTGTATTTTTTGTAGTATTCTGTAACGTTCCAGTTCGACATCGATATGGCACACTCATCCTCAAATGCAGCCAGTGAAAACTTACCAAGGGATGTAAAGGGCAGGGTAACATCTTGGGACTGAAGATCTGCAGTGTGCAAGCATGAAGGATCCCTGCAAGCAAAACGACAGCAAAACTTGCATTCTGGAAGCATTATACTAAGTTTTGGTAATGCCAGCTAGCCTCCACAGTGAGAATGTGAAGCTCTCACATGTAATCTCAAGATCTTATACACGTAAATTAAGAGCAAGCAATGTAAGTAAGTTCCAGAGCTCACTCTTAGAGGGATGAAAGTAACATCACAGCTTTGTTTTGTAATTCCCAGGAAGCTTTTAGCATTATGAATAAAACAAGCACTTCTCACCGTCTGGAAGTATCCTTTTCCGCGATGCTTTCAGTAGCAGAGTCTCTAGCTGCAGTCTCCCTGCATGGAAAAAACACATTGCTGTGAAAAATCACAGCAAAAGCCATGCCAGTAGGATTGCTACATTTCACATTTTTAGAAGATAAGCTTGTGTTGTAAGCAGACTGCAATGGCAGCCACATTCTAATAGTAAAGAAAAGGCACTGTAAAATTGTTATACGAGTTCACAAAAAAAGTCTGTTAGAGTTGGAGTGAATTTAGACTACTTAAGTAATGCGTATCTTAGCACTGAGACACCGTAGCACTAAGCTAGTCATGGACTTTGACAGACAGCTTTCAATATTAAGGGATGATTAGGTGTAGGATTCGCCCATCGTCATTTCAGCTCTGCAAGAGAACACTGTTGCAAGGGAGAAAAATTCTCATAAAATCCACACGGTCTGAACCGTAAAAGCTTGCAAACGTATGTAGAAAAGAACGCTTCCTCCCACTGCCACCGTAAACAGAGAACATAGACAATAATCATATAGTACAGGCTGGCAAAGAACGCTGTTGATTGTCATGCCTCCAAAGGACTCTTACCTATGACAGGCAAAGTCAAGGTAGGAAGAGTTAGTACGTTTACTATGTAAAGAATCTGACAGACAGACCAACTTCTGTGCACAAATCCTTTTTCTCGTTGTGAAATAGAAGCTTCTATATTTAAGCTGTCACAAGTTTGCACGTTGATAACAGGCAGGTCTTTTGTTCAATAGAAAGACTGGGAAAAGCAGAAAAACCCAGAACACGTAGTGTATTGGGACTGATGTGATTTTGTTCCACTAGTACAAACTATGAGGGAAGCATCATGGTTTAAACAAATTTAATCCTAATCAAAGTCTGTGAACTATATTTTCCTTTACAAAGTATCCTTATGTTCTGGACTAGAAACATCAGAATTTGTGCTGTATTTATTTTTCAACTGCACGTACCACTGTCATTATCATCTGTTAATAATTGCCGCCTTCAACAGCGAGAGAAGGGATACTTACCGAAGGCAGAAAAAGCAGAAAGGAGTTCTAAATGAAAATAAAAGCAGAAACGCTAAAAAGCAAGCAATAAAAGCAAATGGTGTAGTCACCTTCTATTTCCCTACCACCTAAAGCATCTGAGGAACCTGGCAAACAATAGAAGCTTTGGAAGCTTTCAGATTATCTCAGGCTTACTTGTAAACCCAACTTCATTGCAAGAAGGCCTCTTATACTGGTTCTGAAGCACATGAATGGCCAGATCCTAGTTTTAGAAGGCATTACAGGTACACAGCACGCAACAGAAGCAACAGTATATTACTCTTACACTGTATTCCTCATGGTTGCTGAGGGTGACTTTTTCCCACCATTGCCGTCATCCTTGCCAAGATCCACAGAGGGAATGTCATTGTCTGAGTTTGTTAGTTCTTGAAGAATCCTCTTTAGATCCTGCAATGGTTCTTCCTTCAAAATGCCTGGCTTGGAAGGCATCTGAAATAAAACTGTTCTGTTAGAAAGTATTTATAAAGGCAATCTCTTTTTCAATTCTTACCTACAGTCATCTGAAGTCACATGTTTCTCCCCCCCTACTCTTGTCTTACCAGTTAGAAACAGGGCTCATTTTTTGTAATTTTAGTTAAGAAGTGTTGGAGGCTAGATCATGGTAAATTGAAGACTGTCAAAATACTCTCTGAATATGATTGCACTCATCTGGGAAGTTATCTGACGGAAATGTGTAAGGCAACTAAATATGACTGAAGGAGAACATGGCTAACATCTGCGTTTTGAATAAATGTTAGAAAATGGTTACAACTACTGTTTCAAGGCCAAAAACGTTAAAATAAGCCTTTAATTATGAAAGCTTCCCCCCCTTGACCCCTGGTACAGCCATTACCTTTTCCAGTACTCAGAACCAATAAACTTTGCTTATGCGACAACTCCTTCTTAACCTGTGATCCTAGGTATTACTGTACAGTACACAAACACAGCTCTGAAGACAGAAATACTAGTATATCGGGTTGTTTTCTAGGCACTCATTTCTGTAACAGCTGAGTTGTCTGCAAATATAAACTACTTTATTGTCACAGCCATACTCTGCGATGAAGTGCAATATTGTTCTCATTTTACTGATCGGGACCTTGAGGCAAAGGCCTGGTTCAAAGAATCCTTTCTGTGAAGAACCGGATTTTTCAGACTACTCAGCACTTCACATGTTCAAAGCACAGCTCCCACTGACTTACGCTTCATTTGTGGATGGAACTGGCTAGAACCATTTTGCTAACATGTCTTCAATGAAAAAAAAGTCATTTCCGATGGGAACACACTAGTTTCAGCAGAGCTTATATGGAGAACAAATCCTCAGCTTGTTAATGGCTCAATGTGATACCGAGTCAGACCAAATCCTTCTTTCCCACCTTCTGGCTAAGGAACCAGGGTATCGACCAGGTAGGGTCTCTGTCTCAAGCACTGGAGCTCCTTCTTTTTGTAAAATAACTAAACGTGCAGGAACCAAGAAGATTCAAGTAGACCTTGAATCAAGTTCTCCTATAACCTGTCAAGTCCTCATCGTGGTACTACATTAAAAATCAGTCCTTTTTCCTTCTTGATCCTCAGAAGTATGAATTGATTAACTCAAAGAAAAGAGAATGGGAGTGCCTGATGCTGCAGGGATTTCACAGAATTAAGCATCCTTTGTTCCTTGATGTGTTTGTCACCACATCACAAAGTAAACCAGAAAATATTACTAAAAAATACTGCACTAACTTGTAGCCTCCTACAGATTTTGAGGTAAAAATTAATGAAAAGACCTCTACCCATTTCTGTGGGAGTGACATCAGGTCTCTTTTGGAGAATTATACAGAATCATTCTACCAAAAGATTTTTTTTTTTTGCATGAGAGATTTGAGTTGATATTTTCTGTAATGAAAAATTAGAGTAACACTAGCATCTAATTTAATTCTAATGTAGGTGTACAAAAACAAAAGGAAGGACAATGATCTGTCTTTTAGGATAAAATTGGTCAAAATCAGTGAAGGCCAGCTTGGAGAACCATTTAAGTTCATCAATCAGATGATGGAATTTATAAGGAACTATGTACAAGTCTATTTTCACTGCCAAATTTAAGTGATTTACAGCAAGTAAAGTACTACCGAAAAAAAAAGTGAAAACCAAACTGCTTACAGATTGGTACCTTCGATTTTAATAGTTTATAAATGCTGTTGGTGATAGAGGTAAGACAAACTCCTATTACAATCTGCAGAATTTTTTATTGTCCAGCTGGTTTTAACATTTATTTTGCAAACAGAAAAAAAGAAAATCTGAAAGGTCATGACATACGAGAAGCTACAGAAAATTATTTCATCTTTGGTGTTAAGAAATCACTCTTGGCCCCTCCTACCAGATGCTCTCCCATTTAGAAATTCCATATTAGTTTTACTCTTTGGAACATTCCCCATTTCCTGTGCGGTTTCCCATTTTGGGGGAGGTACCTACATGAGGGTCACAGCCGGCCAAGTTCAGGGAAAGTGGTACGACAGCAGAGTGCAGGTGGGAGAGAGGCACTATGTGCCGCAGCTTGCCTGAAACAGATGACGATGAGTAGCCTGGGCCCTGCAGCTCCTGCGGAAAAACATTAGCCAAGCAGAATAAGCAAGTACAGCTAAGCAGAATAAATGGGCATAGACAGCATGCCCTATGTAACAGGGCATCTCTTTTAGTCAAATCAATTCCCAGAACACTTCCTAGTTTTTATCAGGTGTGCTCAGACGTAACCCTTTTAGTGACTGAACTGGGTGCAAGAGAGGCAGTTTCACTTATTTTCAGAATGTGAATGTATGCTCTGGAACCATTCAAGTGCAGGACATCTCAGAGCCACCACAAAATTAAACCATCCCACGGTTCCTGTACCTTTTTTCAACCCCTTGGGTGAGAATTTCTTTTCTTAGAATATGAGATTCCCCACCTTTGCTGTTGTTCAGATGTACTTTTTGTAGCGCTTACATGGATTTGTATTGTGCATGCAACATTTTGTTTCTCACTCAAAACTAGCAACTGAGGTGGGTCACTAAAATTCACGATAATTTCTTACAACAAAACTACTGTTCTGAGTGTACCATTCATTTATAGCAGTAGTTTCATTGCAGCCTTAATAGTCTGTGGCTATAATTAAGGCCAAGGTAAATAATCTTCTCTATTAAACTCATTAGTAAAGATAGAGATTGGACCAAATCTATATGGAAATAAAAATTCTAGGTTCTATAACAGAGATACTGGCTTATGTTACAGCACGAGTTTCCCTATACCCTATCTTTCATTAAAGCTGTATCGACAGGTGTCAATTACATGTCTTCTTTCTTCTGTCCCAGATGCCTCGTGACCCAATTTTCTTTGCTCTTGCTAACACCTCTCTGCTTCTTAAAAATGATTATTTTTTGGTGTGCTGCCTAACTAATTAGCATAATCAAATTAAACTCAGAGCCCTTGTTTCCAGCATGTAGGTAGCTTTAAGGTTGCTGGTTTTATTTCAGGCCTAAAGAAGGATGTGGGTGCCCCAAAGCTTGTTAGTGCTTTCTATCTCTAACAGTTACAACTAGTAAAAGGCATCCCTACAGACCTTGTCTCTCTAACTCATTTTTCATAACAATGCCATGGACATTTCTAGCTTTTATTTGCCTAGGGCCGTAAAGAAATGCCAAAGTGTCACTGAAACCAAAGCTTAGCAGCTGAAGCATATGGTCCGATATCCCTGTAGCTGCTTCATTTTTTTGTTGCCCTTACTGTAAATAGCACTTCGAAGTAACTGGAATTGTGGACGTGACTTGTGCAACAATGAAGTACTTCATGTAAAAAAGGGTTTCAGAACAGAAACTTTCTAGAGTATATGCAACAAATAGGGATGAACCGAAAGTTAGGACACGAAGTAAATGCATCAAACTTTATACCTATGCTTCTCAGCAATGTACTTACTTTTACATCTAAAGTATGCTGCAGTCTGAAGCGCATAGCTTCTTGTTCCTGACACTGGATTATGCACTGACATTCTGCAAATTGCATGGATGCCTGTGAGAGAGGATAGAAGAGGTATAAATTAATTTTGCTACCTTTCTGTGGATGACACTATTTTGTGTTTTCTTTCCAATAAAGAAACAACAAGGTACACCCAGAGATGCTGTATTTGTCTACTGCTGTCAGTACAGAAACACTGCAAGATGGCCAGATGCCTTTCTTGATAGGCTTACAAAAGCAACTGACTGGTTATATGATCCTAGTAGCCATAATATGCGCACCACAATATCACAGAAGGGAACTAATCCTGTCAGGGACAGTCCTAGACCTGCTGAACACCTCTGGCATTAGAAAATTCAACTGTGCTAATGAGGCAAAACTATACTCAAGGTTTTAAAATGGATGGCTGATGACTTTGTTGACTTTTGTTGTTATATACTCTTTCTTCTTTAAAAAGTTTACTCTGAAAAGGTGCGAGAAGATCTAATAATGTAGCTATTTTTTATGGAGTACTTATCAGGACAGCAAGAAGGAGAGAGGAAGCTCTAAACTGAAGTACAAAAAGAGAAAGATTTCTATGAACCAGACTGCTTTTACCACTCTAGCAGAGTTCCCTCTTTGGTTTTCAAATAAAACCTGGCACTCTTTCTGTGCTTCTTTATGACAGCCACTGAGGCATGGGCAGGCTCCCTGAGGCACTGTGGCTGTATGGTTACAAGCAGCAGCTTTTTGAACATTCAACTCTGAATCATTAATGATGAGCAAGACGGCCAATTCCACTTTATGATGTTTATACACTGGATGCTCTGCAATGGTATATACAAGCACCCTGTGAGACAACACAGTACAACCTTTACTAACTTCTTAGAATTGTTTTTTAGTGTACCGTGTGTGCTGGTTTTCAGCGAGCACCTGCCTCCACCGTGTCTCAGCTTCTCTGTCAGTCGGCTAGTACTGTGCACAATGGTATGTATTACAAAGAAAGTTAGCTTTCCAGTGCCAAGCTTTTGAAGTAAGAAATGCCACACTTGGCAAGAGGTATCACAATTACTTCTATTATTTATTTTAAGTAATACAGCGATTTGAGAATGACATCTTACATGTAAATTTACACCCCGAAAAGCTAGAATTCTGAGCAGCTAAAAAGGACTCTTCCTTCTGGAAGAGCAGCAGCTTACCTGTAGGGCACCTGGGATTTATGTGCTAGTAAGACCAAAACGTAGAACCTAGCCTTAAGAGTCAGGTATGTCAGCAACAGAAACCTCAACTGAAAAAGGCAAATGAAACAACACTAAGTTCTTAAAACCTTCCCCCACCCTGAAGGACCCACAGCTGTCTCACTAAGGTCCCAGAAAGGGCTGAGCATGGACAAGCGTGTTGAGTCAGCGTTTGCCCACACTCGGTTCCAGTGGAGCCCCTGTTATACTGGTAACAGTCTCTCTCGTGGAGCCCCTGTTATGCTGAACAGTCTCTCTTGTCAGGGAAAGGAGCTGTGCCAAGAGCCAGTGGAAGGTCTGGAAGGTCAATCTACTGCCTGGAAGGCCAATCTGCTTTAAATTCCCTGTAGTTTGTATTTCCCTGAGCCAGTAAGAAGTAAATTAAGAATTCTCTTAATGAAAATAGAAGTCTTGTACCATTAAAAAAAACAGAAGACAGTCCTAACTATGACATCTCTTCAGGTAAGTATCTTACAGTACATGTGAATAGGACATACTAAATACGACCTAGGGAAGAGGTCAGACATTTTCTCTTCCCAAATGACAGTAGAGAAAAGCACCCAGAAGTCTCACTGAACTGAAAGCTACCTAAAATTACCTTATCGAGGGCTGTCTCCATCTTGGATATTTTCTCTTTCAGACGTTTGTCTTGTGATCTCAGGATCTCCAGCTCCGCAGCAATCTTGGTATTTCCTGCTGTAATATAGCTCAATTCTTGACTTAGTTTACTATTTTCTCCTCTGAGGTAATGCTTCTCCTGAATTTAAGGGAAGGACAACAAAGTACAAGTCAAGAATTTGTAACTACCTACGTAATACATACTTGTTTTCTGCAAATCTTTTTTCTCTTTGAAAAAAATCTGAATTTACCC
>VZTL01075347.1:0-23299 GCA_013400535.1 Scopus umbretta
GTTTGTTTTTTACATTTTACCTCTTACCTTTCAACTTTTCATTTCTGCCTTTCATCTCTGGGCTATTATTTATGACAAAACAGGTGACTCTCTCAGTGAAAGCCAAATTCAACTACTAACTTGAATGATATTCATATCTAGAATGAACTCAGTCGTACACTCAATCCTTACAAACTATCTGGATCATTTCCATGACAGTGTGCTGAAATTCCCCAGTAAACTAGCTGATGGATTTTACAATACCTTCTGAAATAACAAATATATTTCCCAGTAAGTCTGTAAATGTTTTTGCAATATGTTTAGCATGCAAACAACAACAACAACAAAAATCCAAGGAAAAATACAAAATCATTTGAACCACCAGGACAGAAAGTCTGAAAACATGAATTCACAATTCTTTAGGCCTGACATGTCAATCAGCAGCAGCTGATAAACTGACCGCTGCTTGGCACAGTGGATTAAAGGGGTTTATACATTCAGATTATAAAGTTCAGATTAACAAGAAACTAAAGCATCTCAATTGATGCAAAACATCCCTCTGCCTCATCCCTCACCTTCTAGTTACCTGCCACTAGTTTATTTGTGTTCCTCACACACACAGGATTTGTTTCTGAGTTGCAACTAAGATTTGTAAAAGAAAAAGGGCATGAGATTCTTCTAACCAACACCTGCTGCGTACACATCTACATCTACACTAGTCTACTAAGCTTTCTCTGTTGTCAGCAAAGAGACCCAGGAGTGGGTATGCAGTAATTCATCTAAACTTTTAGACAGAGATGAGATAAGGCACACTAAAACTAGTCTTCACACATTCAGTATGCTTCAGTTGCCTCTCCTAGTCCCTTCTTCCCCCTTCCCCAGAAGCTGAAGTAGTCTACCACTGAACTTCTCAAAGTTCTATATTTACAGGCACTTTGTCACAATACATCCTAGACAGATAGATACAGAACAACACCTTCTACTAAGTAAACCATTAAGGTCCAAAGGAAAATGATCGTTTTCTTGAAATGTAGGTCTCTGCTGACTAACATCCAAATTCCTTTCTCTCAGAATCATGGAAATAAATCATAATTCTACATTTCATTAAACTATAAAGCTACATCTACATATGGTGGCTTCTAAATGCGCTCTCCCAAAGTGGAAGTGGCTTATGAGCCTCAGTGTCCAGCAGTCACCATGGCCAGTGACCAGAAAGCCAAATTATTATCATGTGTCTATGGTGCTATTCCTACACTGCTTAAATAGTCCTACTTCTTCTGGGTTCTTCGATCTTGAAGGTCATGCTACACAACATATTTATTCTGACAACATTTTAGAAATCTGACATGAAGAGACAGTGAGCAGCAAGCTTTACACCTGTTTAACTGTTTTAAAGTTAGTCCAGATTTAAATTGACTGTATCCTATAATAGTTAGGGACACACTGTATGAAACTGCATTTTTTTCCTTCCTACTCATCTACACAAGCATGTTTTTAAAACAAATCCATACTTTTTTTCTGCCATAGTGTAGCAAAAATTTCATACCCTGAACACCTTAGGGTTAAAAAAAAAACAAAACAAAACAAACATCTTTTCACAAAGTTGTTAAAGATCACTGAAATGTAACCTTCATGATAGGTCAGTAAACTTCAGATCTGTAAACATAAACATGCCTTTGCCTCCAGTGAATATATTCCATTTTAAGAGCTGTGTTCATCCCATCTACAAATACAATTTGGTGTAAGCAGTCACATTTTATTTTCTCATTTAAAAAATGCCCAGAGATCAGCTGTAACTTTTATGCTTTGATTTCCTTGAATAAAAAGCTATTTGACATTTTTTCTTCATGTAAATAAAAAAGTTGGACATAAACATTTCCTGCAATTCTGAAATAAAAACTTCAGAGTTGGATATCTGATGCATCAAATCATGATGACTGGAAACCCATTAAATAAGAAAAACCTCTTACATTGCATTTTTCTTTAAACACAATTAATTTCTATTCTACACACAGTTAAAAGTAATCACAGACCAAGTTGCGGCTGCGATTAGTTTGCACTTCACTACCTGTATCGCTGATTATATCTGGAGACGTGTAGGGAATAATAGCACTCGTCTGGCTTTTTCACTACCCAGTAGCTGTTCACTACAGAGGCAAGACTCAAGAAGAGTGTCTACCATTCCTTTAGTGTTTGCAAGTAAGTGGCTCTCCTAGCCCTCAAATTACCTGCTATGTGATTTTACTGTATTAGCTTAAGCGTTCTGGCAACAATCTACAGCTGTATTCTGAACATAATACCGTCTTGAGAGAATTACAAGGCATGTTTTCAAAGAGTAAATTAAGTGTACTGCACACAGGACAACGTGATACAACAGGGGGGCATGTGCAGTAAGGTGAAAAAGTTGATTGTTCCAAGTAGAGATTTTTCCGCACAACAGAAACACAAGTTTGATAGTTTGTATAATATGTTGACAGTCCTTGAAAATTACTAAACCACTCCAGAAAACCATAAAAATAGCTATTGTTGTGGTATTTCTTCCCCATTAAGACTCAGGAAATATTCCCAGAGCTGTGACTCCAGGATTTTAGACTGTTTAAGACAGACAAGAATATAAAAAGGATGTGAAGTACTTTATTGCTACTTAAGGTATAAAGCTGGAGGTGGAGAGCTGAGCTGTTATTTCAGAAACCTGGCACAGACCAAGAAAGTGTCTATGAACAGACCACTTAGAAATGCTTAAAATGTTTAAGCATTTTGGCAGATATGCTTGTAGACTCAGAAGTTGCACAAATTTGCGGGTTCTTGTTCACTCTTGCAGAGACCAGCTGATGCTGCAAAGTTGTGTAATGTGTGTGAAGTATGGAATAGCTCAGTGGCATACACAGACAAGGCCAGAAACAGCCATTTCATCTATTTTGGTAAAAACTTGCCTCCTCAAGAGAAGCAGGTAAAGTACCAGCAACATTGTCTCAAGCAGCACTGCAAAGGGATCAGTGAAGTGCAAAGACAACCGGGAGAGCAGCCTTGCATTCATAACTGACATGAGAACATAAGCATCACTAACACATCAGTGGTTAAGGCAATATTCTGTTGTTGGTTACTTGTGCTGGTGGTCTGTACTGATTTGTAAAGAAAAAAAGGGCCAGATGAATTTTATCTGACTTTGTGATTCTTGGAAAAAGGGGTTTGAGTGTGTATGCATGTGTACCTTTGTAACCAAACAGAGCATCCAGCACAACCCCAGCATATGCTTAGACAATCTGGAATTAAAAACAAACAAAACAAACACCTATTCTACATGGAAAACATTAAAAACCTTTCAAAATATGTTTTTCTTAAAAAGAACCGCTTCATCCTAGGAAAAAAATAAATGTGAAATACTTGAAATTATGAGAAAATTCATAACAAAATGTGAAAGCCTTTTGCTTGTAGAATCATAGAACCGTTTAGGTTGGAAAAGACCTTTAAGATCATCAAATCCAACAGTAAACCTAGCACTGCCAACTCCACCACTAAACCATGTGTCTAAGCGCCACGTCTACATGTCTTTTATATACCTCCAGGTACAGGGACTCAACTGCTTCCCTGGGCAGCCTGTTCCAACACTTAACAACCCTTTCAGTAAAAAAATTTTTCCTAATATCCAATCTAAACCTCTGCTGGCGCAACCTGAAGCCATTTCCTCTTGTCCTATTGCTTGTTACTTGGGAGAAGAAACCAACACCTACCTCTGTCAACCTCCTTTCAGGTAGTCATAGAGAGCGAAAAGGTCTCCCCCTGAGCCTCCTTTTCTCCAGGTTAGACAACCCCAGTTCCCTCAGCTGATCCTCATGAGACTTGTGCTCTAGATCCTTCACCAGCTTCATCACCCTTCTCTGGACACACTCCAGCACCTCAAGGTCTTTCTTGTAGCGAGGGGCCCAAAACTGCACACAGTATTCGAGGTGCAGCCTCGCCAGTGCCCAGTACAGGGGCACGATCACTGCCCTACTCCTGCTGGCCATGCTACTTCTGACACAAGCCAGGGTGCTGTTGGCCACCTTGGCCACCTGGGCACACTGCTGGCTCATGTTCAGCTGCCTGTCTACCAAGGTCCTTTTCCACTGGGCAGCTTTCCAGACAGTCTTCCCCAAGCCTGCAGCGTTGCATGGGGTTGTGGTGACCCAAGAGCAGGAGCTGACATTNCGCTGAAGTGGTGTAGCAGGTCACTAACCATTTCCCCTTGGGTCATAGGGGCTTCATTCTGCTCCCTTTCCCTGTCTTCGGGCTCAGGGGGGTGGGTACCTGGAGAACAACTGGTCTGACTATTAAAGACTGAGGCAAATAAGGCACTAAATACCTCAGCCTTTTCCTCATCCTTTGTCACTATGTGTCCCCGCACATCCAATAAAGGATGGAGATTCTCCTTAGCCCTCCTTTTGTTGCGAATGTATTTATAAAAACATTTTTTATTTTCTTTTATGACAGTAGCCAGATTCATTTCTAATTGGGCTTTGTCCTTTCTAATTTTCTCCATGCATAACCTCACAACATCCTTGTAAGTCCTCCTGAGTTGCCTGCCCCTTCTTCCAAAGGTCATAAACTCTCCCTTTTTCCCCTGAGTTCCAGCCAAAGCTCTCTGTTCAGCCAGGCTAGTCTTCTCCCCTGCCAGCTCGTCTTTCAGTACATGGGGACAGCCTGCTCCTGCACCTTTAAGACTTCCTTCTTGAAGAATGTCCAGCCTTCCTGGTCTCCTTTGTCCTTCAGGACTGCCTCCCATGGGACTGTGTAACTGTAATTCCAAAAAGATTAGAACTTTTTCACTGCACCACTTCAGAGGGTGCTGTATCTAACGCTTCAGTTTGGCAGAGCATTTAGGGTTGAAAACCTAAGACTGCATGAGAAACAGGTAATCATTTTGGTATTATCCTTAATTTTCCCAACAATCATTGCCAGAAAGAGAAATGCAAGTAATGGCTTTTTTTTATTCTCATTACAAACTCTGTCTTTCTGAAGCAATATCAGAATTTTAATGACCTATATATTCTGTGAACGAGCATAATGAACACTACCACTCTGACACTTTCAATGTTCTGTAATTTGATTTGTTGGCAATTCCTATTCTCTCTTGTTTACAACCTGCAGGAAAGAGGTGAAATATCTAGCCAGTCAAAATAGAGAATATTTATAAGACTCAACTTTATGGATTCATTTTAACTCTCCAGTAAAGTGGAGAGCTTTACCTTATTATACATCTTGAAAAACCAATATGCACATACCCAAGCAACAGCAATTTTTCTGAGAGCAGCCATATTATGAGTTTAAATAGCTTCAGGGGAGAACTTAGCCATATGTTTAGCAAGTCTCCCAAAAGTTTAAATTCCTCTGCTTAATAAAGTGGGTACACGAATGCTAATGCCCTTTTCTTGGTACAGAGCTAAGATGAATTTTTAAATTTGCACTTTCTAGCTCTTGTCTCAAGGACGGGAGGAGAAAGCAAGGTGGTGCTCCCAGGCTGTGGACTGAGTAGCTGATAGGGGAAGGGTGCTCAGCAGTGAGTCATACGGCAGAGGGACCAGTCCGTCTCCCCATTTCCAAACTGTTTCAGTGTGCTCTCACCTATACTCCCCCTTGTCAGTGTGGTTCCATTGCCAGGATGACCCTGCTATCCCCCAGATAAGGGCCAACAGCATGGTAAATGATGCTCCCTATATAAATCATACCTGACACCTGCTTTGTTGTGGTAGCTGGAACTTGTCTCTTCCATCAGTTATCTCAGCTGTGGCCAACATGACTCTTTGCACTGCCAGAAAATGAGGGAGACCTTTGTTAAAGGTTCCCTGAATTACAATTGTTAATAAGGTTTTGTGAAAACAACATTTTAGGGTTCTTAATTCACTTTTTTTAATGGATTAAACATAAAAACTTCTAATTTTATAACAAATACACCCAGCATATCTCCATATGTTTATTGTCTAAGCTTTCAGCAGATAAACAGACACATATCACACCTCTAGTTTAGGAAGTTTAGAGTCACCGTGTGTGACAATTATTATCCTAGTACTACTGCTCATGCAACATGCTGCATGGACAGCAGTAAAGACAGAAAGCAGCAACATGAGGTTTCCTCGACATCTCTTGTCATTCTGAACTGCAAAAACTAAGAAATAGAAATGGCTGGGGAGAGTGGTTTAGTCTCTTTCCTCCAGTGTTCCCTGTTGTGAATGCTGATTTGTGCCTAATTTGATATTTACAACCTCTCTACTAGTTTATAGCGATAGCCGCCTATCTACATTTCACCTACTGGGCAATGGAAATAAATCCTTGTTGAAAAGCTTGTTTTTCTTCATCTGTATTTGTCAAAAAAATGTGTTTTTTGTTATTTCACATTTGCAAAACTAACTTTGATATGTAAAGCTTTTTTTATGGCCTGATCTCTTGAAATAAATATAATTTTTAAAACTAAGTAATTTTCTTTATATTTTAAATGCTTAGGAAACAATTAGAACCCTCTTTTCTGAAGCAGACTCCATTATAAATCTTAATAGTGGTTTCAAACTATTTCTTAATGCTTCCTCTGAATTATGCAACACCTTAAACACCACAATAATTTAAAATTATCTTTGTAGTATTTTTTAAAATTCTGTTTGAAACAACAAAAAATACCTCCACAAGGAACGAGATGCAAGCACCAGCATTAATGATGAAATCCCATTGATATATTTCATATACAAGAAAAATTAATGCTAGATGAATGGTGAACACTGAATAAATTGCTTTTTGCACAGACACTTCCACGTCATACTTCTGGCTGATGCCTATTAACAAAATTAAGTAACAACCTTGAAAGTATATGAAATGTTAATGTATCAGGGAATAAAAGAAAACAGCTTTCAAACAAAACAAAAATACCTCACCTATTGTGAATGTGAGCGGGATGAATGCATATATATTTGATTGTAAAATACTATGACCTGATTCAACGGTTTAAGTAGAAACGCTTGTAACTTTTCTAGTATTGACATTAAAAGCAACATACAAATAAGAGCTCTTCATTGTATTTTGCTCTATGTACACAAAGAATGAAATGGCATTCTTTTAAAAGCCGCTCAATCCAATTTTAAGCATTAAAAGAGAAATGCTTTGTTGATCAATTCTACTACTCTCAAAGCACTTTTGTAAACTAAAGTAATTTTCAAAATTGCCCTTAAGATACATTTCAAGCTTTCTGAGCTATTTGCTTAGCATCTATATGGCATACAGTAGCCCAGTGAAATTAAGCACATCTCAAAACCAGTTAAAGAATCAGAACAGGAGGGATCCTCTTCACCTGTTTCCCACATACATACATAAATAAATAAGCAAGCAAGCATACTTCACAGTAAATTTCCAGCATTTATGGGCTTTGCCTTTGTAGTGCTCATCAGCTTGACAGAAAAGATAGGAAAACTGCTTAGATACTCGGCTTCCACAGCACCTTTTGTTCTATTTGATGGACAGGAGCTCTAGCCACAATACTTCTTTTCAGTGCCAAAATCTTTATTTCAGAGTCATTGTGCCCTACTTACCTGGCATCTGTTGTGCCTCTACCCCCAGAATACATAATTTTCTTATAACCTTCTCTCATCCTTTAACTGCTCCTGCTTTTCCATGGCAGGGTGTGCACTTTCAGAGTTCTAATTGCTCTGAACTGAGTCCCTATACAGGCCCTCCTAGCATATAAGAAGAGAGCTTCTGAGCAGGGTAGGTGATGTGGCCCACATTAAAGTGAAGCACCATGCAATTTGAAGCATACTAAAAGTGCTTACATAAGGAATTCATGCTGGTTTACTGCCTTCTATCTGGGCTTGCCTTTTCAGCCCTTGAAATGTCAGCCAACTCCAGGGAAGATTGCATCAATTTACTGACTCATTATTTGGGGTTTTGGAGGCTACTCCTAGGGAAGCAATACATGGAAATGAAAATTTTGCATCATAAAATTTTGGCAAATCTCACAGAGGAATCTACATCAAAACAGCAAGCTGAAAAATGTGAAACAGCAAATGAATGCACAGCTGTGATTTCAAGAATTTGAAAAGCAAGAATTTGAAGGTATGACAAACATCACCCTGGTTATTTCACAGGTAAATATGCATGTAAAGTGGGATTAAACTGTTTAGAAAAACTTAAAAACAATAGATCTACTTGATTTTCTACATACTAATGCAATGGCATATACACACCGCAAAGGAACAAGAAACCCGACAAACTCTGTCAGAAATGCAGACAAATCCCCTGAGGTCCCATACACATATCAATCCCAGCTTTTTGTTTGCTAGACCCATGCAATTGAAACAGCCTGTCTCGTGTGATCTCCAGCTCCTAAACCAAATCCTTTCCCTGAAAGAGCAGCAGTCGCTCTCTGAAAGCTGAGAGCAGACAGGAAAGCTCGGGAGAAGAGCAGGTGAAAGCGTGGAGGAGGAAGAGCAAGGAGCACAAGCATAAGGTTACCAGCCGACTGCAGGGGAAAATATTACTGTCCCTTGTCAAGGAGAACATCCAAAACTCTGAGAGAAAGGAAAAGAATCAGCTCCTTAGAGGGGATAAAGACAAAACGAATTGCTAGGCAAGAAAAATTCACCTTTGATACAATATAACATACACATTTTCCACTCAACAGAAGTATCCATTAAGCTATAGAATAGTTCATGACCATGACTTGCCAGCTTCCTTTGGAAAGATTTCTCCTGATTGTGAATCTGTTCTTCTAAACCTGACCTATACCAGGAAAGTTGATTAAAATGAATACTTAAAATATGGAAATCTTGCAAAAAAAGACTTATTTACCAATATTAAATATGCCCTGGCTTTTAAAAAATAAATGCTAGTTACAGGCTTACTTCATGTCGTATTAATATAATGCAAAAATGAAAAAACACAAGATATGGAAATCATTATTATTTGGACTCCTAATACAGTCATTCTCCAAATCTGTATTGAAGGAAGTTTGCAAGTGGAAAGCATTAAAGCATTACAACCTTCATGGGTAGGTTCACGGATACTGTTGCAAGAAAATTCTGGATGTTTATTGGTTTGGTTCCTCACCGCTCCCCGCCCCCAACAAGTTTCAATACAGTTTCCTTTTTGGAAGACTATTGCAAGATGGTTTTCTAACATCCAGTTGAGAATGCAGGTACACATTTCAACAGCCTCCAGGAGCAATATTCCAACACTGCCTAGTCATACATCTTTCTCTCAACATATCAATACATAGTAATAAAGTGTTAAACAGATTATTTTCTTTTACACATTTCTGGGTTTCATCCCTGTCTCAGTAGAAGCTGCTCCTGGTGCAATAATTATAAGCTTATCAACTAGAGAATGACAGACAGCAGATTTTCATCCTTTCAAAAGAGAAGAGCCAAGCTGTTGCAGTGGTTTTTTATATATAAGTCTTAGTTTTGACACTGTGATTAAAACGTCGTTTTTCTTAAAGAGCTATTCTCCATCAGATAGATCTGATCGAATTTGTGTAGCTTAAGTATAAGAATTAAAATAACTTGAGATCGAGATAAACTATGCTTGAGAGCATACTCACATTCTTTGCACAAGTGCCTGAACAACAAACTCCTTAGAGCCACAACTATCAGACTATCGGTGTGACATTTATGCAAGCTCACACGGGCTCCAGCAGCCCAAGCAAGGATATCACTCTGCCAAAATACTCTTCAGAAAGTAGATAGCCCAGGAGAAAGACAGAATTGATCTAACAGTCAAATCAGTGAGAATTACAATCCATAATTCTCTAATGTACAGTACACAACACAAAGGGCACTTCATACAGACAGCAATGGAGCTATACAAGTACCACGGAAGCAAGAGAAGGCTTCAAAGTCAGGACAGGAGCCTGCATGAAGCTCACTGGTCTATAAAAGAAACAGGTTAGAGACAGAAATAGCAAGTAATTCCAGCACTACCTAGAAAGGGGCAGAGACTAATCTAAAAGACAGATATAGCAGCTACACACTGCAGGGTAAGCGGAGTAAAGAGCACTTGCTCCTTGGATTCATGGTCTAGATATCAGAGGACCGTTGCCTCGGTCCAGTCATAAACCAGGCAGGGGGAGATGGCCCCAACCTAGGCTGAGGACACGAGGCTAAAGACAACCTTCTCTTTTTAAAAGGGCACATCTTTTTCATTGCCAAAATGGAAACAACAGTGTCATGAAACAAGGACAGCTCAAATAAAAACATAAGTAGACCTTGATCCCCATTTGACAGCTGGCTGAATCCAGCCCTGCTCTGAAGGCGCAGCACCCAAACGGATGTCATACAAGATCATGGCAAGATTAAAAAAAAAAAAAANAATTCTCTCCCCCATCCCACCAGGGAGGGCAGGGAGGGAGAGCGAGAGGCTGTGTGTGCTTAGTTGCTGACTGAGGTTAAATCACGACAGAAGGAAACAACCCTCCCCTTTCTCTGTTTTACACTTTCAAGTTTAGTAAACATTCCAGAATTTAGAACAACTCTATATGACAGCACAACACAGCGAACCATTAGATTAGATATTAGGAAATTTTTTTTTTCACTGAAAGGGTTATGAGGCACTGGAACAGGCTACCCATGAAAGTGGTCGAGTCACCATCAATGGCGGTATTTAAAAGATGGGTAGACGAGGTGCTTAGAGATGTGGTTTTAGTAGTGGACAGGTTTGGTTGGACTCAATGGTCTTAAAGGTCTTTCCCAACCAAATGATATTATGATTAAGAAAAAAAAGCACCTTACTGACTGGAGGTTTTTTGATGACCAATGGGATAAGTACAGGCAAACAAACACCTACTGAAAGGCCAATATTAATTTTCTCCTTTCAATAGTTAAAATACTACTTGAAAACACTTATTTTTCTTTCTTATATATCTATACAACTATATATATATATATGAAGCACCATTGCACACTTACTGGCAGGAAAACAGAGCTTTCTCCCTGGAGCTCAAGAACTGATTTCCTAGATCCATTACAACTCATCAGAAATGTGTGATGTGTTAAAGAAGTAATTGAAAATAAATATTATACTTATTTGAAATTACAAACCACTTCACACTATTAATTACTTCAGCAAGCTGTGTATTTTTACACTTGTAATCACTCATTGAGATAAGATTACTGCTAAGCAGACTCAAAATAAATATACATGCCAATAGCTGTTTCCAAAAACCCCAAAAAACCAAAACACCAACCCAAATTAAAATATCTTTTTTCCCAAACATGTAGAAGACATTGATTTGTGCCCATACTTGCTGAAAATTCCTGTTCCTACTGGCTATGTAATGATGATCTAAAGCGGCCATTCAGAAATCATAAGTGACCAATCGATAAACCTCCCCTTACAGCTACCAGCTCCTGAAAGGTTTTACTGCATTATGGAATCAACATTTCCTATATGATAATATGAGAGACCACTTCCAATTAGAAGGGACCTCCCTGGAGGTCATCTAGTCCAAGACCCTGCTCAGAGAAGGTTTAATTAAATCAGGTTGGTCAGGAACTTGATCACCAGGTAGCCTGGAGTCAAAAAAGAAAAAGAAAACAGTTCACCTAAACTGCTGGGATTAGTAGAGAGTAAGAGTACTTTACCATGAAAAGAAGTGGATTAAAAGCTATAAAAGAAACACTGGAAAAAGGTCTTATTTTTAAAAATACAAGAAAAATTAAATGTAACTGCAAGAATGAAATGACTAGCAATAGTCTTTAAATAATGGCACATATGACAGGACAATTTGATTAGCGCATGATTAAAATGGGTCAATATCAAACAAAATTTCCCTGTAACTTATTAAAGATAGCCAACCTCTTCTCAGAATTGCATAAACCAAAAATAAACACCTCAGGAGCAGATTCTCACTGAACTTCATAAAAGTGTCTTCCTTTAAACATTAACAGAATAACATCTTGAGGTCTATTTAAGATAACAACAGAAAAGCAGGCTTTTATGAACTTGAGCGGGCAACTTTTTATACACTTACACAACCTCCAGCACACAAAATCTTTTAACTCAAGATTACAATTTATATGGCTAAAAGCAACTTCGCCACCTTTGCAATCAAGGCTTGATTGACACCAAAAGTGTTCTTGCAGTTAAAAATACAAGTTTCCCAAAAGTTAGTACGATTTATGGCTTAAGTGATTTGGTTGTCTTCAGAAAACTTTTATAACATGGCTTGTAAAAAGTAGGTATTTTGATCCAGTAAGAACGAAAGACAGGATTAATTTCTATGTCTTTCTAGACCAGAGTAGAGCATCATGAACATTTCATGTATTTTTAAATCTACAAGATTACAAACAGGGTTTTGTTAACTCAATTTATTTTTTTTCACCAGAGTTGCCCTCCCTAACAGCAACTCAGCAGATTCTCCAGCTACTCATGTTTTTTGTAGCACTTGATGATGAAGTGTTAACATTTATGCATTAACCTCATTTAAAGTTTCTAAATCTCAAACCGCTAGCTATTCTGTAGCTATTTCTCTACTTGAAAGAAGAGGAAAAAAATCATTTACTTGACTATGGTTACCATGATAACAACTGACTCCAGAAATAAGGGGGAAAAAAAAAAAAAAAAAAAAAAAAAAGGAAAGGAAAAGGAGAGGAGGGNAAAAAAGAGAGAGAGAGAGAGAGAGAGAGAGAGAGAGAGAGAAAGGAGAAAGCAAGCCTAGATTTTCAAATAAAAAGAACACTGGAGCCCTGAAAAAAGTACCAAGTACCAGATAAATCAGAATGAAATAACAAAAATTGGCAACATGGAGCAGGATATTTCAGTCTTCTCAGAGCCTCTGCTGAATTTAAACCAGGAGATGCAGACACAGGCAAACATAAAGCTGGATTTCACTAAATCTATGGCAGTGCTACTGTGGATCAATTTCTTTTCTCAGTTTCTAATCTCCTAAAATAACACATCTTTGCTTTAACGTTCTGAAGACCTCAATACCACATTCCTAGTTGAGGACATGGAGCTACAGAGAATACATTTTAATCCCGAGCAGACTCCTTGTCTCCTGGCAAAGCAGTACTATATCTATCCCTCTGATTTCTCACGCCAGTCACAGAGTGGTGCCCTGTATATTCTACAAGGTCTCCATAAAAAGTGCAGAGAACATGCTGCTGTTACCGGCATTTTAGCGAGGTTATTCTGCAGCTTTTTTACCTCTGTAACTCAGCGAGCATTTGAATGAGTACTCAAGTAAAGAGATTTTCAGGATGTGTAAAACCATTACCCTTTCAAATGTGTGACAGATTAGCACTGTTTTAGCTGTAATACTCAGCTAATATTTCCATGCATGTCTGGCTCTTCAGTGAGGTAAGAAAGCTTTCAGCTTTGACTTCAAAATTTTAAAATACTTCCATTGTTTGTTTGTTTTTTTCCCCAACTAAATAAAGTAACATTCTATATGGGAGATCAAAAAGAATGTGACACCTGTTTTACTGTTTCAGAAGAGAACCACATTACTCATTAAGCATGTAGAGTAATGACCTTGGATATGGTTGATGCCAACTTTTTTATACTGTCCAGTGACCTAACTTTCTGTTCGTTATCTTCATTATAGGCATTTTTCTAAGTAAAACCAATTCTTCAACACGGAAAATTAGAATTCATTTCCCTTTGCTTTCAAAGTTAATCATATAGGCTAATTTTTGTATGTATTAAATTCAGTGAAAACTCTGTTGTAATGTTCAAAGAATTGAATTATGAGAAAAAAAAATCATGTTTATATAAAGTCTGTACAGAGAAATCCTTCTTTATATACTGAATGGGATTCTATGAAAAATGAGCTTCATATTAGCTCTTTGACAAAAAAAAGCCAAAAACCCAATTGTCTTGAACAGTTATTGTTACACATCTTGCATCTTAACCCTGAGTGAAAAATGAGGTGTTTATACTGGGCATTGCATCAATAACTATCACCTCTCCTCCAAGCTCCATAGCAGCATTTCCTACCCCTACTTACATATCTATTTCAGATATAGTAACAACTAACAGCAATAGACTACTACTGCAGAGCAGACTAAAAGCAATGCCCAAGTTACCTTTTGGGCAAGAGACCTGCAGGTTCATTTATACTTGTATAAATTACGTTATAAGCCAAATGCAAGTAATTTTCTTTCAGTGCCAACAAACTTTGCTAAATGATGCTATGATCTTCTAAGATGTTGGTAATATAAAATGATACGCACTAAATTTGAAGTGCTAACATCCTTTTATTTCGTCCTTTTAATATCAACACTGGCTACCAATGGCAAAGGAGTGCAAGAACAAGGAAAAACAAACTACAAGGAGCTCTCCTGACAACAGCAAATATTCAAACATCAGAATTTTCTGGGGTGTTTTTTTTTCATTATTATTTTTTTTTATTTGTTTGAGGCTTTAAGGGCATTACATATTTAGAAATACCACTGAAATATATTATCTTTGCTTTTATTAAATTATTATCGAATTTCAGAAGTTGGAGCTTAAACCTATAGGGCTGATACTGAAGTATGCAATATTGTCCTATACTAATCCACAGAGGTTTTGAGTCAAGTTCTGACAGTTTTTATAGAAGTCAAATATTTCTGAAGAATCCGAGTCCAGTCTGTGTTTTAAAAGTTGGGATTCTGCAGAGCGATGCGACTGCCGGATCCCCAGCCACATTCACCCCCTTCTCTGTACTCAGCTGATGCTCACAGCCCAGCAGCATCCCTACGCAGGTAAGGCCAGAGGGGAGCAGCAGGCACAGAGCAAACAAGGATAAATTTCTCACTAGTGCCATGAAGATAAGTTTGTCAAGTTCATACTGCTCCCAAATTTATCGCAGAAAACCAATTTGCATTTGTGGATTTTGAAACAAAACGGCCTCTGTACTATACATACTAATTACCCTCGGGAAGTTAACTATGACTTAGTTTCTCCATCCATGAAGTGGATGCATTATATCATAGACCTCAAATGGAAACAGACCTAATGGACCACCTGATAAATGACAACTACCAGAAAGCTGTGGCTCAAAGACTGACAGAAAGGCAGACAGAAAATAGTTGAGGATACAACAATACTGAAGATTTTACAGGAGTTCTGTACCTTGTCTGTGAGCCTCCAGCGAAACACACACCACAAGAGGTAGGATATGGAAAAAATGATAGTCCAATGCCTAATATTTTTATTGTACGTACTACGTATCATACATATCCCATCACCCATACCCATCCGTATGAGCACAATTCTCCCATATCTGTCCCTAGCCTGAAACCACAGTTTGACCGACTGAAGTTTTTTTACACACCACTCTCCAGACAGAAAAAGAGATTCCAGTTAGAGGTTTCTGCATCTTCCTTATTCAGTTTAAAAGACTTCCCAGTAGGACCAGTCCTGTTGCTTTTGCAGAGTTCCCAATACTTCCTGACTTCCAGATGCAGGTAACAAACACAGCACTTGGCAATGACTCCATCTTGAATGTTATTTGACAACTGTTTTTAGGTTGAGACTTCAGAGAAATCAATGATCTAAGAAAGGAAGCACTCTGTTTTAAAGATACTCTAGAGAAGTATTTTAAACAAGTCCTATGTGAGAGCACCATACTATGAGGGGAATCGAGCTCAAAGTATTAAAGTATACCTGGAGAAAAAAGCAAGCTAGAAGCACAGGGACAAAGTCATGAACGTGTTAAGCCAGATTCCTGCAACTTGCTGCTCTCGTTGGGAACAGTCACTTCAATTAGAATGAGGTAGGGCTGAAAGACGGGAGGCCTGCCTCTGACTGAATAGTTGCTCTCGACACGGCAGGCCAGGGGTCTGCCCCCTGAGCAGCAAGAGTGGTATTTGAAAGACAAGTTCTATTGAGTGCATGGAATCCAAAAGGGCACTTAAAAGTGATGTGCAAAGTGGCATTTCTAAATCAGGTTTAAACCAGTAATCTACTATTAACCCCAGTTACTCACAGCTGCAATGTTCCACAGCAACACACCCCGCTTGACTTGCCTTGGCATCTAGAAAGTGACAGGTTTTATAGCATTTTCTGTTAATCACATGAAAATTATTAATTATTCCTTAACATTTCCCCTGAGACTGGTGACTTTCAGGTGCTAACTAATAGATGAATCATTCTGGTAAGCTGAAACATCTCAATTGTACATTCCAGCTTGGAGAGCTGAGCATTATCACTGGTACACAAGAAAGCCCTGTAAATTCCAGCGAGGTGGCAAAGAGCAATTATATGTATCTCAGACAGACGCGTGCTCAGCAACGTCATTAACTCATACAGTGAGGAAGTTCCAGCTACCTGTATTTCCTACAGAATATCCTACACAGACTGACTGCAGTACTGTTTAAATTACTACTATGCTATGTCGGGTACATATAATGCAGTTTTGAATTAGAGGCACTTAAATTTCAACTGTCTTGTCTAAAACTACAGCTGCTCGCCTAACGCTTTTTGCTCTAGCAGCACATGCATTCAGCAAGGACAGAGCGCAGAAGAATGCCTCATATTGCCAGGAGGAGGACTAAGCACTTGGTTGCAGAAGCGATTTGCAGGGAGCTCCGTTCAATAAAGGAGCAGCATGCTCTTATCGTGTACTCCTGTGGTAGCAACTAAAGGGAACTGACATATCAACTGCACGCAGACCACGCTCCCAGCTGAAGCGCCGTGCTCCCTGCCTCTGTTATCGATTCGTCACTCTTAAAACAATCTACATAAAGAAATAGAAGGTTCCGCTTAGCGCAATACGACAGGGATAACGTGTTTATTCCATGCCAGCGCAACTCTACTTTGCGAAATACTAAAGAACTAAGGGATGGCTGTTGCATGGGTTGTATTTCCTTTTACTGTAAAGGGCATGGATTTGATTTGCTTCACACTGTTTACCGCCAAAAATCAAAATTTAAAATGATCAGCAACATCAATGGTAAAATGCATGTTCCAATGATAAGAACCAGCAGAAATACATCTAATGGATCGTAAGTGAAGAACTGATTCCTTCTTAGGTGGATGCTATTTCATATGAAGAAAATGCATCTTAAAAGTACCAACACAATTTAGACTAACTACACCAGATATCAGCACAGCTTTTACCCTAGAAGTTATTCTGCAGATTCCTTTGCTAAAAGAATTTAATAAAAAACGTTAAGGTTTTCATTAAAAAATCCAACTTAATGCTAAGCACAACTGAAAATCTTTAGCCATTACAGTTACAGTCACCTGCAAAATAGTGAAGTGCAACATGCAGCATAACAGATTTTTATTTATACCTGAAGGAAAAAAAAGTTCCCATTTATTTGATACATCATGCAGTGATAGTGAAGAACAGAAAAAGACACATACATCTTCAATACATACTTAAAATATTAATTGTAAAGCACAGCATATTTGGCAACTCCTTCACTGCTACTTCCACTCAAGTGTAAAACAACATTACTGTGAATTCTGATGTGCCATAGACTTTCCACCTCAGGCAATGATCTTATACCTCATTAGTAAGCAGGTCTGAGCAGGATCAGAACTGAAAATGTGCAAAGAGGTCAAGATTCAAACCTGGAGGATATTTGTACGTGAGAAGAATTCAAGCACTCAAATATAACATTCTTCTGAACATCTCTAATCCCCTCATTAGATACAAGGACCTGCACTTTCTTTCATACACCAGAGCAAGCACCATGCTGAGACTGTTCCCCCAAGACCTTCTAGAGATCAATTGTTCTGTTTTTTATTTTTTGGTCTATGTAACATGACTGTATGTGATACATACGTACACTGATTTTTGGATACCATTTGTTCACTCAAAAGCATTATCTCCCGTTTTTTGCAATGCCATGTGATGAAATTAAGTGAATGATGCAAAGGCGTAAATCAGCCAGACTTGATTCTCTCAGATTATTATAAATTAGACAAGACTTCCTTTCTGCTACTATGATCAGATTACCACTAGTTAACTACCAATGTTTCCCATATCAGCTTTACCATGATTTTGTCCAGAATGGCTGTCACTTGACCTCACCTATACTTATCCTAGTCATCACATTTAAGGTTTTTTTAAATATTTGTAGTTATTCACAAGACTTTTTGAACCTATGTAGGATACCTTAATTGATTAAAAATCTGCACTAGTCATTCAGAAAGCTTATCCAGAGATGGAACATTCTTTTTAGGTGTAAGCTACCTAGACCTGCAGTTCAAAAGTTTTCAACTTCATACCAAATTATTCAATGCATTTGGTAGTTACTTGTAAAAATCAAGAGTATTTCATTATTTCTGTATGACATACAGTTTCTCTCTTCTCAAGTATTTTTGAAAAATTATATTTTTAGCCTTGCTTCCACTGTTCTTTAACACACCTAACTATGATTAAACCTATGCCATTTTTAGAATTTCCTTGCTGTTACATAGTTTGTAAAGAAAACTACAATAGTTCTTATTTCTTCTTTTCTAGTTACACTTTTATATCATTTAGCACTTGCCCATTTCTTAACACGCAGTGCTCTCAGCTTTTCCATTTTTATCTATTTATTGTTCATCCTTATTACTCCCTTGTTGATTAACTTCCCCATTTAATCACATTTTTTAAATCCAAAGTTCTCTTTCATGATTAATGTGTTGTATTCTTTGGCATGTAGTGAATCAGACTTGCACGGTTCCCAATTATCATTGGTATACTTCTGTTTCAGTATTATCTCCCACTCCATTCACTCCTAACTGCTTTTAATTCCACATACATATATTTGTATATTAAACTGGCAAGTATGCAATGTTTACTCTGTAACATTGACTATACTGTGTTTTTATACATCAAACAAAATTATCATAATCACTTTTAGTTCAGTGATCAGTGACTTAGATTAATGGTAGCACAGAAAAATGAGGGTCTTCTAAGCAATTTAAGGTAGCTGTAGTATTTTGCATAAAACATTAACTAAAGAATTCATAGGATATTATTACCTGTGACAACATGAGTCCTTTCCTCGTTCCCAAAAGGGATAAACAAAGAGGAATAGGTATGTGAAGAAGAGTGCTACATTTATTCTAATCCTCTTCCAAGGCAGGATATGGGGGAGAGAAAAATCCTGTGGTCCATGAGGAATAACACCTAACTCAAAAGGCAGGCTGAGGAAGCAAGGCTCCCCAGGAAACCAACTACTGAGCTGACTAGAAACATCTTTTTGTGTTTTGAGAGCTGAGATATAATCATATAAATATTCTTCTTCGATACTCCCCAAACACAAATGCACGCCCTAGGTCAAAAGAAGTTTGCATTCTTATCAAAGAATTCTCTCAGCCTTATTTTTCTTTCAATATTTAAAAAAAAATATTGAAAAGCGGAAAAGATGACCCTCAAAAGAAACCAAGTAGACAGGAAAGTTTTACTACATGTGCTTTACACTTTCATAAATGCACAGGTGTGCTGATATATTTCAAGGGACCTTTTTAATTTGCAATGAGGAAAAATGTAGTATTACTGAACTAAGTGTCCTAAAGGTTTATCTTAGGTTCTATATTCCTCAGCTGTTAGATCCTGTTTTGCATGTAGTTAAAAATCTAAGTGTATGTTCTGTCAGCAGAGGCTGCACCTCAGTAATGAAAAAGCAAAATGTGTGTGCATGCATGTATATTAGCAATCAATTAGTCAATTTTACAAACATTAAGTTGAAAGGGCTAGCTTATGCCATAACACCAAAATCATTTACACGCACTTAGGAGGAGAAATATTCCCCTTCTATGGCTAAGACTTCTAAACGGCTTGATCACTTCTAAAAAGAAAATTGGGTACCCTTGAAAAATGTTATTGTGTATATGGTAATAATAGTGTGTTTCCAAAAGTTGATAAAATAAGAATTTAATTATGCAAGTACTCGTACATCAGTAACTTGCATGTGAGTAAGCTCTCTGCATAATAATATACATACATAATATACATCGATAACGCAAAATTATAATTGAATGCTTGTAATTTATTTTCAGGATCAAAGCCCTTATTAAAAATCCAAATTAAAGCCTTATAATGGCAGTAGTCATGATGGACTTACATGTGGATATAATGAAATTAAAGTCCTGTAATAAGTGGTATGTTTTGCATATACAATTAGATAATCTTAAAAATGATCAGTGTAGGGCTGACAACTGCTAAAAGGAAAGAGATGAAATTGTGACGATATTACTAACATTTACTAGGCAAAAAAGAAAAATAACAAAACTCCAGAAACCGTATTCCTTAGGAGACACGGTGAACCTACCAAATTACCAAAGTGATAGGAAACCTGAAGGGATGGGATGTTTAGCTATCTCTGGGCTAATGACCTGAAACTAATCTCTGGGTAATGACCAACATCGAGGGACTGCAGGAAGAAAGAACATCAAGTCTGCTGCCTCCGACCTGTGTTAGCAACAGCAAGGCTGAGCTCTTCCCAGGAAAGCAGAAAGAGGAGTTACAGGACACAACCGTTCATCAGTGGCATCCATACAAGGACCTTCGGTGACTTGGATTTTAAAAAGCATGTCAAGAGCAGGGAAACACCATCTCTGTACTGCCTGTTAATGCATTAAACACTGGTCATGAAA
The DNA here is from genome assembly GCA_013400535.1 of Scopus umbretta. Classification (NCBI taxonomy): domain Eukaryota; kingdom Metazoa; phylum Chordata; class Aves; order Pelecaniformes; family Scopidae; genus Scopus; species Scopus umbretta. The sequence continues at coordinate 20,518 of VZTL01075347.1, forward strand.
GAGCCACCTCTTTCCCAGGCCTTCTAAAACGGCAAAGCGATAAGAGGTAAAGCAGCTGGAAAGCCGAAATGTTATACCAGAGTGATGGGTCAGCAAAGGATGACTTGGAAAGGCATGAAGACTTGAACAGTGAATAAAGTTTTTATATTTTCTAAGTGCTTCTCATTTTTTAAAGCATTTATAGAAGTGACTAGCATCTTCCCTTCATTACCTACCAAAAGCAGAAGAAAAATAATAACTATCTAGAGTGAAAGTCAAACCCTACCCCCATGATAAATTTGAAGAGTCGTGTGGTTAATTTCTTTAGAAGAAATGGTCTGTACTTATATTGCATTAGAAATAAATTATAAATTCAAATGTCACCATTTTCAGGGGGAAAAAGTGAAAATATCAGTTAGATATGGAGCACAAATACTTATGGCTTAAACTGAATTACATTGCTTGAATTAGGGTAGGCTTATGAAGTTTGGTTTACAGCTCACACATGATCTCAAATAAAAACAATGAACAAAAGTTGGAATTTACAAGTAAGAACTGAGAAACAGTTTTTTCCAAAGATGGCATCCAGAGATGCCATACTTTCAGAGGACACTCCAGTCTGCCTAAAGACTTCTTTGTAAGAGTAGGCTCAAAGAGTAATCCAAATACTTCTGAAAACTCCCATTCCCACGCAGAGACTTTTACTACTGGCAAGTCAGACATGGTCATCAGCTCTGCAACAAAATTTTTTAATGGTCTGAGAGTGAAGCATAAACTTTGTTTTTTACACGTATCTACGTGTCACTGAAGGCTACTGACAGTGTCATAGAAATCTACAAGAAAGCTTTAAAAAGGGTTTGAGATTGAAGCACAAATTTTGTTCTTTACCTGTATCCCTACTTGCCATTAAAAGTTAACAGCAGCGTCACAGAAATGTACAGATTGTCTCAAAGTTGATAAATGTTACTGAAAACAGTCATCTCTAAATACTTCTTTTAAAGACAGCTGAGGATGAGCTTTGTACGCTACCAAATACTAGGTTGGGTCCTATAACCACCAAGTCCTCACTTTCAAATATCTATGTATGGCTGAGAAAACTGTTTCCAGTTTGAATGTTCAGAATTTCGGCCTCCACTCTTGCACAATGTTTTTACTTGTCTGTTACACTGAAAATCTTCTGCTACCAAAAATTTCAGCCACACAGGGGAAGTCCCTTCCTCAGCTGCTTTAAAAACAAACCATCTTAACAGCAACAAAATAAGAAACAGAAAATCAAGTCATTACCCTATACGTGGAGCAGGCTGGCAGCCCAGCTCTTACAGCCCTCCAGGCTAATCTCTATTCTCTTCTGCAAGAAGAAACCCAGCGCTGCTGGAAAGAGGACTTCCTCTGGATAGACTGAAATTTGCTAGTTAAGAAGAACTGTTTCTTCTTCTCCCCTGCATTCTGCAGCTTTTTCAATTTGGTGCTATACTCAAAAGATTTAACAGAAGTTTTTGCTTTAATATGCTAGGTCAGCATTACGATCATTGAACAAACAGGACTCTACAGCAACAGGGGTGTGCTTCTTAAAAAATATTTCCATTGCAGAAGCTTGAGACTAACAAATATTCTCAACTGACGAACATAGAAATTCTGCAAGGGAAGCTATACACAGCCTGAGTTCAGTGTCGTTACCTCCTGAAGGCAAAAATATGCCAAAGCATGTGAGCTGTGGTATCATTGATGCACAGCTCTCTCCCCGTTAAGAAGCAGGACTTCTGCGTCCTATTTAAATCACATGCTCTTAGGTAGCAGGGCTCCGAGACACTCACAGTGCTGCTAAATTTAAAGACCACTTCTGTAAAGAAGCTCCAGACATGTTTAACTGAGCACCTCCCAGGCTGCAGGGCCAAAAGACAGGAACAGATGAGAGCACCACACTGGTCTTCCACATTAGAAACTGAGTAACATACTGCAATCTGGTACTGCAAGAAGTTGCAGGAACACAAGAAAAAAAAAACCTCTCAGGCAAACACCACCAAAGCCAGGGAAGACATGTTTAAATTCATTTCATGGCTTAGGAAGGACTAATATTTGCTTTTGTGGAAAACAAAAGTTAAAGACACTTGGAGCAACCACTTGGGTATAATCAATTTACTTAAGAAGATTATATGTTATAATTTGTTTTAAAATTTTAAACATATGTTAGAACATAAACCTATAAACTAAACTAGGTCCACCAGGGAAAATTCTTTCTAAACAAGACAGATACACTAACATCCACTCAGTTCTTAGGAATATATGTTTACTAGCTAGTTCATGCTCTATTTCAAAGAGAATCCACCATCACTATTAGGAAACAAATGAAAGTACAAATGAAACAGCATCATAAAACCTACAAAAATAATTGCAAATTCCAACTCTATTTCTACAACAATTTGTCAGGCGCAGCATTGCTAACACTCACAGCTGCATCCTATCAAAGGCCTGGCAGGACAGGAAATATTTCTTGCAAGAAAAACAGCCTAGAGGCTTTTGTTTGGTTATAAAGTAAAACTCTTGATCATTATTACTTAAAGCAAAATTTTAAAAGTAGAAAATGGATTATTTTTGTAGTATAAAATGGCTTATTTTGTAGTCTCCTGTAATGGCTCACCCATGCATTAATTTCTTGAATTTATAAAACTGGTGTCTAGATCATTTTCCCTGTAGCTTTCTCTTAAATATTATTCACTCAACATACACATTTAGTTTATCATAAGTTTCTCAGTAAACCCCTTTTTTTCTTAACCCTGCCTTCTGCAGAGAAACAGCTCCATAG
>VZTL01075349.1:0-15638 GCA_013400535.1 Scopus umbretta
TTTTTTTCTTGCTGTTCTCTTTGTTTTCCAGTTTCTAGCTGATGCCCAGGCTTCCTTGTAATGATGCCGTCACGTACAAATCTGACTGCTGGGATTCCCAGTAGCAAAGTCAAATATTCCAAGTTGTCCAGCACTGATGATGGATATATTGACCTGCAGGTAACAAGTGGGAAAGAAAACCTCTTTCTGCTGCTGCTCTTGACTGTGAACTACTGGGAAAGGCTGCTATAGCTTTGCATGTGCACGGGAGCCTGCTTTTCTGTTCATCTCCAGTAGAGCAGCCTCGGCTCCGAAAGGGACAAAGCTAGCTGCAAGCCACCACTTCAGCCCTTCTCCTGCAGAAAGCCTGCACAGCTTAACTGGAAACAAGATTGCTTGTTTAATGGGGTCAGATGCATTTCTTTGGAGGGAGGTGAAAAAGAGAGCAGTTGGGGAAGCAGCGGGTGTAAACGCTGGCTCAGGCAGCTGGGTGTCCGGGGGCAGATTCCTCGCAGAAGGTCCATCACAGAGCCTTGCGGCAGAGCGGTCGCAGGGGTTTGTCCCACGTCATCTCTGCTAGCTGTGGGATTTGCATCTCTGCCAAGGTGGGAGGGGAGCTGTGCTTAGTTAAGCTGTCTTATATTTGGGGTTTTTCCCATCCAGTTCAAGAAGAGCCCACCAAAAATCCCCTACAAGGCAATCGCACTGGCTATTGTGCTCTTCATGATCGGGACCTTCCTCATTATCATAGGAGCCCTCCTCTTGGCTGGATACATTAGCAAAGGCGTAAGTGGTTTGATTACACTTCTGTTATGAGTTTTGCATTGCTTGCCCGCTCCTCAGCCTGCCATGGGCAGTCACATTCAGTGTAAAAATTCAGAGCAAAAGGCCTGCGAGACAGTAATCCCCTCCGCTGCCTTGCTGGTGTCTGCTGACAGCCCTATTTCTCTGGCAGCAGAGCCCACTGATGTCTTCGGTTAGCGAGTCTGGAGCAGGTTCGTAGCTGAACTGGAGATCCGTCAGGGTGGGCTGAGTTTCTCTGGCCTCCCTGGGGTACAGATTCATTTTAATGCTACATCCCTGCAGCAGTCAGCTTGCTGTCCTGGAAAATCTTTGTGCTGGGATCATCACTCTCCCAGTGAAGATCATCTGGTAACTTCGGCAGGAGATGCCAGACCGCTATATAGGACGCAGCACCCCTTTTCTCATCTCTCTGTATTTATGATCCATTGAAGGGGGATCTGTTGGTCATAGCTGACCTGGTGTTCCTCTGTGGCACACTTCTCCTTTTACCTTGTGCCATACGGAATTGCTTTGCCGTTGGCAGCTGCTGCTTATCGATAGGAGAGCTCGCTCTCAGCCGAGCATGTGGCACCCAGCCTGTGACTGGCAGTTTTGTAATGTAATTAGCATTAGGAGGAGCCACCCCTCCTATCCAAAGGAGAAGTTCAGTTGAGGGTCTCCTGGAGCCAGGAGGAGATGCCAGGGAGAGGACTTCCAGCTCAGCCTGAAGAAAATTGAGATATTTCTGATTTAAGATGATTTTTTTTTTTGTCAGCTAGCCAGGCTTTAGGGATGAATAGTTAAGGCAGGACTTAAGAAAAAGGAAGGAACCCCCTCATGCAGATCTCTTCTTACCACGCTTGCCTATCTCTTCTCTGCAGGGAACGGACCGTGCTATCCCCGTGCTCATCATTGGGATCCTCGTGTTTCTCCCAGGCTTCTACCATCTGCGCATCGCATACTACGCTTCCAAAGGCTACCGGGGCTATTCCTATGATGATATCCCGGATTTCGATGATTGAACAATGTATTTAATCGCATTGTAATTAGGTTGGCGGTAAGAGCTGTTAGTTACCCTGGATATCGGGAGGCGGCCTGTAAGATTGTAGGTGACATATATCAGTCACAAGAAGCCAGTTCCTGGTTTTGAAGTATTGCTTGCTTTTTTCAGTTGGGAGGGTGGGGACTCGAACACAGAATTGACCAAAAGGATTGCAACATTAGGCAGCAAGAACATGTGATTTATTGTATTTTTCTTCCTCTTTTGGTTATATAAAGCTGGTTGCTTGTAAGAAGTTTTTCTTGGGCAAGGCAATTCTAGCAATTTTCCAAAAATAGATGAGCCAGTTCCAGCAGCGAAGATACTTGGGTTTTCTAACTGTTTTATAGAGTTTATTTCAATTTTCAGTGAGGCTGTGGTTATCGTTGGGTTTACTTTTGCAGACAAACACCATAGTTAAATTCCCCTTTTGCCCTCTGTCCATCAGAACTGCTTCCGATCTCCTTGTCCTGTGCTTGTCTGGAGTAACAAAACGTGTACAAGAGGGGGAAAACTGCACTTGCATGAAATAATTTACGTGTAGTGCATTTGCTACACAACTCCTCTGGTTAGACCAGCCAAGCTTATTTACTCAGCAAACATATTCTTCAGAAGCAAGCTTTTTCCTACACCACTGTTACTTTTGGCAAAATCTGCTTATCCTTTAAAAGGACTGTTGGTGGATTTTGCTTATTTTAAACAAACCGAATGGGTACAGGGAGAAGAATTGGAATCTGGACCAGGACTCAAGTGTCTAAATACCAACAATCTTGGTTTTGACCAGTGCGGATATTGGAGACACTTGAATTCCAGCTGTCTGTATGTACATTTAGACTCATTTTTTCCACGTGCATAGCTCCCTAGACCAGTAGAAAGAAAATCTCTGTATAGTTTGTACGGAATAAATCCCATTTGTATTGTTTTGCTAGCTTCAGTGGTATGTTATTCAGGGAAAACAAATTATTAGCTCTATTTTATGTCAAGTAAAATCTGTCTGTCTCCTGAAGTGGGAATGAAATCAGTATCCTGGAGAACAAGTATGTGATGCAAGTAGATGTATTTCATATGAATAAACTTCACTATATTCTGTGTACAAATCTGAAGCTTGTCTCTCACATTCACAGATCTTGGTGTGCACTAAAAACTGTTCTTGGCAAGCAGATTGAGGCTTTAGCCGAATCCACTGTTGCCTACTGCTTCCAACTGCTAATGTAGTTGCTCCGATCAGCATTGGGCTCAGCAGAGCCAGCAGCTTTGGCACAGCTCCACCTGCTCTCCAGGACCTTTGGCTTTGGGGCAGAGCTGGGGAACCTGGGATTACCCCTCCATAGTGCAGCAATCCAGAGTGCCCTGGGTGCGGCAGGAAAACGTGCTTCTTCAGAAGGTCAGGATCGGCTTTTTGCACTCTTGTGCAGTCCTTAATTAAAAGTGCAAAGACCCCAGACTTCTAATTGCTTTGTTTTGGGGCCCAAATATCCAATTTTTTTTTGCTGTGCAACGTAACAGGGGTAGTGTCTGTTTGAATATGGCTTGCGGGCTGGTACTGATATTCCAGAATCATCAGGTGTGCCTCGTGGACAACTTCCTTGGAAAGGAAGAGGGGCAGGTATCGCTGTTAGTGTAGAGCAGGTCCATGGAGGTGTTGAGATGAGAACAGTGCTGGATGAATGCCTTGCTCTGAAAGTACTGATAAAATTGCCTTTTTTCCCTCCTCCAATCTTCTAGATTAAACCCAAAGCCTGAGCCAAGATGTTTTGGTTTTTTTTAACCTACATCTCTTCCCTCTTTTGACTCAACTGGCTTGCATGTGCCCCAGTGTTGCACGCTGAGGAATAACTGATTGAATTCAGGATCTCCCTTGCCATCTCTGAAGGCAACAACTATGCACGTTCTCTCCTGCTCTGCTGCGTTACGCTGGCCCTCGCCTGCCTCGCGTTCCTGACGCTGCCGGTGCCTGGGCTGATGACAGCCCTGCTTCCCAGATGTCGCGTACGGCTTGGCAGCAGCTGAGATGTGTCCGTTAATGCTGGGTCTGGCCAGGAGAGTGGCTGCTGACGCAAAACCGTGAATCAGCCTCTATTAGGGGACAAGAATGTGGGTTGGTTTGGTTTTTTGGGAAAGGGGAGAGGAAGCGGAAGGGACGTTTAGATGGAAAAAGAAAAGGGGATGGGAGAAGATGCTTTCGAGTGGGGCTGATAAGATGCAGAAAGTTGGGAGGCCTGGGCTGACTAAGACAGAGAAGTAAACGCAAGGGAGAGGAGATGATGATGCTGGCATTTCCGGAGGAAAGACAATTAATGAATTTATTTTTTAATTTGACAGAAGCAAAGTCCCAGGCAGCACAACAGGGACTGTTCTTATTTATACACTGTATTGCTCGCAGGGCTGTCTGGATGAGGGGTGGCCACAGGGAAATTTTCCTCTCTATTTATATCTAATTTGGAAAGAAGGAGGCACTTCTGAGAAAGAAAAAAAAAGGTATGATGACCACTGAAAGAATGTAGATACAGAAGACTTCATTCTTTGAGTTGACAGATTGCATTCTAGGCATGGCTTTCCTCCAGAGTACAAGTCTCTAGATGTTCAAATGTCTATTAATTGTCTAGCTGTAGTGTAGCTAATAGCCAGGGTTCAATTTTGTCTTGCAAGATAGCATGAGTTGATGTTTTTCTAGAGATCGGAAAACTTTACTGCAAACATCTTGTTTCTCTGAGCCTGGTCCACACCACAGCAGCGGTGCCGCTCTGGTGTGGGTTTGAGCGTAATCGGTGCCATCAGCTCTTTGATTTGTTAAAACGTGAGGTAAGGATGAAGCTTTCCTCCCAAATGGGGCTGTTGCCCACGTGCTGTTGTTTGGGTGCCTCTGTGCTGACACATTACAATAGGATTTTTAATTTTCATCCCACTCCTGCTGCACTGTGGATCTGCACGCGTGATTTGCATGGCTGGCTTGGCTCCTCTGCTGCCTTCCCTGGATTCCCTGACTGTGTAGCTCTGTCCTTCCCTTCACCCTGGGTGCCACACGCTGCTGCCAAACCCCGCGGTGAATAGCTCTGCTCCTCAGTTCCTCTTCTGTAACGTCATGGGTGTTGTGGGGTTGGGGAGAACTGCCTGACTCGCTACAGCGGTGAGGGCAATAGGGAAATGCCTGTGAAGAAGTTTCTAGTTCTAGAGCAGGGCTTGAATGATAAACAAGGCAGTGGCCGAACACTGAATGAGGATAATACTGAATAGCTATTTCCTTTATTGAGCATTATCCATTCTGGGCACTCGGCAGGGCAGCTGTCTCGGAGAAAAAAAATAGTCAGCATTTATATGGCTTGATGGCGTATTATTATGCTCAGAAGCTCTGGAGAAAGAGCAGGCACCCAAGATTTTGGGCTTTTCTCTAGTTTATGAGTGCTTGAATTTACATATGCTCAGTGACGTTTTTCTGCTGTTGTATGGCGTATTTATATGATTACGTACCTAATTTAATACCATCAAGTTGCTGGAAGGACATTTGGAAATGTGATACTAGAGCCCTCTGACCTGAGCTACCAGCAGTCCCAGAGGAATTCCCCCCAATGTAGTATTTATAAAAGCAAAGACTCATTTTAAGTAAATATTTTAAGTAAATTTCTTTTTTTTTTTTTTTTGCCTGACTGTCTGGAGTGAACAAAGCTAATTGAAGTTCCCAAGTACCCTCACATCAGAGGAAACTTCCTTATGTAGACAAGCTGTTTGAAACATCTAGGTGAATAAACTGGGAGGAACAGACAAAGGTAGAGGTGGAGACAGTCTTGGGCAGCCACAGACATTAACTACCATCCCTGGAAACTGATGCTAAATCCACAGTGGCTCTTCTTCTGCTCCTCATTTGCGATGTCCCATTTTTAACAGCGTATTGTGCTCCCCAAGGCAAAATGGGGCCTGTTCCTGGCCTCTCCAGGAGGCTCCTTACTGCTGCTGGTGGTGCAAATGACACCAGCTGAGAGAGAGATGGCCGCCAGTGGTTCCTGGCTCAAAGATGCCATGTGGAACTAATTTTCTAACACTTCTCATAGCCAGTTTCCCTTGAAGGGAAGTCAGGCAGCAGACTTGTACCGAGTGGTGACATTCAAGTGTAGAGCTAAGGAGTCAACCTGCTGCCCACACACTGGCTGAGGGACCTCAGTGGGCTTCCAGGAGAGGCTTCACACCCAGAGATGCTGCTAAAAGCAACACGGTGGTCTCTGCCAACTCAGGCGCTGCATAAGGCTGAGCATAGCGAGGGTTTCTAGCAAGCATAGCATCCAATGCTGCATCTCCACGGTCACAGCTAATGCCCCTTTTGGGAGAGCCTATAGGAGGATGCCTGCCTGAAAGGGGCTCACGGCAAAAATGGGAGGGATGGAGATAAACTCAGCAGTTGAAAAGAGCAATAGGAAAAGCCAGAATTATCCATGGTGCTGTGCAGGTGGTTCTAAAAACTCTTGAAAAGGCAGAAATTGTGCTTCTGTAGATTGCTTGAAGTGACGAAGGGAGTGATGAGGTGTTCCACCAGCCTGGAGATTGTGTGAGCTTCGAGTCAGAGTGAAGCCGCAGCCCTGAAGGGGCATGTCACCCTTTCCTGGTCTCTGAATTCTTCTTAGTTTTAAGGCTTGTGGAGCCAGCAACGCTGTGCTTTTTACTGGCTCATGTCTTCGCATCTGTCCGTACAAAGAGCCTTGTAAAGAGGCATCGTTCCCTTTACAGGGAAGCAGCCGCTGGCACTGTGGTCCGAACCTGGGCAAGTGGGTCTAAGTACTGCAGGCAGCAACTTTACCTGTGCTGTGTATGTTTTTTGGCATTGCTGTTGATCCTTCTCTCTGAGATTCTCCATGTGAAGGACAAGACTCATGAGGAGCGGCTGAGGGAGCTGGGGTTGTTCAGCCTGGAGAAGAGGAGGCTGAGGGGAGACCTGATCGCTCTCTGCAGCCCCCTGACAGGAGGGGGCCGTGAGGGGGTGTTGGTCTCTTCACCCAAGGAACTAGCAATAGGACGAGAGGAGATGGCCTCAAGTTGCACCAGGGGAGGGTTAGATTGGAGATTAGGGAAAAATGTCTTTACTGAAAGAGTGGTGAGGCATTGGCACAGGCTGCCCAGGGAGGGGGTGGAGTCCCCATCCCTGGAGGGGTTCAAAAACTGTGTAGATGTGGCACTTTGGGACATGGTTTAGTGGGCATGGAGGTGTTGGGTTGATGGTTGGACTGGATGACCTCAGAGGTCTTTTCCAACCTTAACAATTCTATGATTCTATGTGCTTGTGTTGATGGAGGTTCAGGGGATGAGAAGAGCAAGGCCCATGGCTGGTCCCGTGGTGATGTAGCAAGAGGAAACTTGAGTTTCTAACTCCTTGTTTGTCTTTTCTCCGCAGTGATTTGTATTTCCTCTTACTCTTTTAATAACCTCATCCTTGAGGCCTGGCTGGATGTTCTATTGTTTGACTGCAGAGCGGGGTGTCTGTAAGGAGGCTGGGCTGGCCAGCAGGTTACTGATCTTAGTGCTGAAAATGTTTTAGTAGAAGTTGTGTGAAACATCTGCGGAGATGAGGGAGAGAGAATGTGATGACTCACTTGGAGCACGCTAGCTATGACCCCCGTGCTATAAATACAACCAGAAAACAAATGCTTTTTTTTGAACAGACAGCACAATCTGCAACAGCATCTCTAGTGCTTTTCTGGTACCCATCACGCAGGAACACTTAGACCAGCCCCTGCGGTCGGGGTTTGCTTGCTTTCTGTCAACTGCAATTAGCTAAATTCAGCAACACTTGCCACTGATAGGCTCAGTGCTGTACTGCTACTCTTAAAGCAATATGGATATTGCTTGGCGTAAAAGACAACGTAAAAACCCTGCAGGGCAGGAAGAAGTGACTCGGCACAACAGTTCTGTCCTTTCTAATCAGATTTGTGCTATGCTCCGCTTATGCCGTGGTCTAAACGAGTTTCTCAATCCTCTCGCCATACTCCTCCCCCTCATGCCTAGTCCTTAAAAGTCCCAAGCATCAGCCCATTCATACAGCCATCCCCCACATCTCCGGCCTCTCCCTAAACTGTTCCTTACGCTGTCTCCTGGCCCTTCCCTTGGTGTCTTTGTCTGCTCATCCCAGCAAGATCTCTACCTGCAGAGCACCTCCAGGACTCCCTGGCTGATCCTGCCTCTCCACTTGGCACTTTCCTCGTTGCCGTACTCGGGAGCTGCAGCTCATCAGTTTCGTGGGTAAGTGCCAATTGCCTGGCCCTCAGAGCTCTCTGGCCTCCCAACCGCTAGCAAAGACCTCTGGTTTGCTTCTTCCAGCTCAGGGAAGTCGGCGATCCTGCCTTCATTTTCTGCCTTCTCTCTGTGGTGAAATGAAATGTTCTTTGCCTTTTTCCTAGAGCTCTGCGCTCATGCTGCAAGGCAGCTGGCATGCTGTGTTCTGCGTTCCCCGTGTGAAATGTGTACATGCATGTTCACAGCGCTTTCCTTTCTCCTTCCCTGTTACACAAGCAGCTTGAGGTTTTTAGGAATGCTGGATTTAACTAAAAATAGTCCAGACAGTTCAGAGGGCCATGACAGATTCCCACCTCCTAAGAGAATTGGCTTTATTGGAGTCAAGGGGAAAAAAACCCTTAATTGTGGATTAGAAATGATTGCTTCCAAACTATTTCATTGACTGTTTTCCTTCTCCAGGCTCAGGCAGACTTTGGGTTGTGCTGGTTAGGTACTCATTACCTTAAGGCCTTTCCTTCCGTGCTTTCACCTGTGTCTAGGAGGGTGTTAGGAAACTTCTTTTAATTGGAAGTAAGGCAATTATCAGGAGGTCTTTTTTGTGGCCTGCATGGACAGAGCTTATTGGGAAGCGAACATTTCCTTCCTCTACATTGTACTTCTGTCGGATACTGAGCCGTGATGCTGCCCTCCATCTCTGGAGCAGCATAAAGGCTGCTCTTGGAGCTTGCCTCTCTGACAGGAACACAGACCTATGAGATTCATATGGAGCTTTTCCAGTCCTGCTGCAATTACAGTAAGGAACAAAATTGTGATGAATCTTCTTTGAGAGGATTCTTTCTGCTCCTGTGAAATAGCAGTTTTGGCACTGAAAGCATAAGTTCTGTGGAGGAATCGCCATTTCAGCCTGGGCTGTTACAAGGAAGGGGAAAAAACCCACCCCTACTAGTCACCACTACTTAATTTTATTTTGAAATATTTACTTGGACTGAAGTAGTAGCTGCTGTTAAGTCTTTATGGGATTAGCTGCCTGCTAGTCTTTCGTGCCCACAACCATTTATTTAAGCTATTGCTGCAAATCATGCTGTTAACCCGTCATGCAAGGTTTTAGCCTTTCTTGTCAGTGGGAAATGCGTGGTCCACACGGCCTTGCTGACGTGATAGTGGGAAGTTAATACATCTGCAGTCAGGTCTTCTGGATTCCTGCCCCAGCATGAAAAGCTTCTTGAAGGAGGGGAAAGACAGAAGATGAATATAGCCTAATAATTGTCTATTTTAGGGTATTGCAAAGCCTAATGAGGGGCTTTAAAAAGTTTAGGGAACATGAGATGTTTGCAAATGCATCCTACCACCTGCCCCTGGCTTTTCCATGTGCTGTTACCAGGGCAAATAATTCCTCTCCCTCCCACTGACCTGTCAGATAGAATGCAGCATTTCCATTGCGCGCCGTCCTGATGTTGGCTTGCATTTGTCATGCCATGTTGCATCACGTTTAATGCAAGTGTTCAAACCAATCAACCAAAACCCAGCTACCAGGGGAGGGTTTGCTCATGGAAGAGCATCAGTTTCTGAGCTAAAAGTCATGTTTAGCAAAGGAAAAGTCAGGTGGATTTAGAAAGAATACTTGAAGAAAGCTGAGAACTCACCTCAGCAAGGATTATTTCTTACACTTATGCATGTAGCATATCTAGTGTAAAAGGGAAAAATATCAGGTCCTTAAACTTACAAATTAGCATCACCGTATAATCTTCTAATCTTCTTGTTTTCATTAATATGTCATTAGACAGTCTACCACCTCCTACAATACTCATTTTTCTTGCCCCAACTCTTAACAGTTCATGTCGCCGCATGACTTCTTCACTGCTATTTTGGGTGGTTCTTTTCCAGACAAATGTCTTATTTTCCCTGTATACTGAAGGTCAAGTGAATCCTCTCTGCCTTTTATTGCACGAGAACAGAGGCAGGATTGTAACACGGCCAGTTCAAATGTACGGCTAAAAATAGGCCAGTGGATGGTCCCAACTTCAAATACAAAAAAATATATTCGTAAAGGTTTCTCTTTGACTGGCTGTGTTTCAAATTGCTGAGAAGACACTTCGAAGTTCAGCTTACAAACAGCTCATGTTTTAATCCTCCCCATGAAACAAAGGAGACTATCTTTGACTTGCATCTGCAGTCGGCTGAGACAGTGAATGCTTGAAGCTGGCAGCCTGCTCCGCTCCTGGGAGTTTATCATCTCTTTAGCAGGGTCAGCGCACCAGGGTGCTGTCCGGATCCAATGCCTCCCGCCCCGTTAATGGGGCATGGGTCCAGGCCTTGGAAGGGAGTGGAGAGCAGGAGTGCATCCCTTCTCCCACCTCTGCTGTAGGGAAAATAAATTAACAGTGGCGAGATGGGCCAGAGCTTGCAAGAACACTTCAGTGACACTGTGTATTGGACTGTTTGGCACTAATTCCGAGTAGCGGAGAGGTGGCACTTCAGGCAGGGAAGGAATTAACAAAATAAAGGGCAATTTGCAGGGGAGAAGTTGGAGTTCATTGTTCCAGGCTCTGCTCTCGACTTCCTTTTTATCCTTTCATCTCTGAGTCTTGGCTCTCATCATAAAAGGGGCTGCTAGTCCTTCCTTTTTCTATTTTTATTTAGACTGTGCGCCCTTCAAGGCATGGACTGTACTTTAACCTGTGTGCAGCGGCACAGTGGGAAAGCTCTGTCGGTAGGGAACTATAAATAGTGAGCCTGTCTGGCCCTGTGGCATCCATGCTTGCTATAATTGCCTGGTTTGCACTCCTGTGACAAGTGTTAGTTCAGCTGTTGGGGAAAGAAGGAACCGAAAAGCATTGCCAAAGACAGTTTCCAGCTCTCGAGTTGCCTGTTGAGCTTCGGTTTGGGCCCAGGTCTCCCTCCTGCCTCAGGGAGTTCTTCTTTCCCTGGCTACGTGCGAATGACGGTTCCCTGGGTCTGCCCAGCACGATTTGGACAGTTCAGTTTCAGAAGCAGCTTCGCAGAGGGCTTGTTGTGGTGCTGCCTATTTCGATCTTTAACTCGTGCCCCAGCACCACGCTCCTTTACTTTGTCTTTTGCCGCTTGCTAGAGGAGGTTGATTCTGCAGCAATCATTTCTGCTATCATTCCAGACATCACTGTGTGTGTTTTTGTTACTATATGCTCACATGAGGCACTAAATGAGTCATGGAGAGATGGCAGATAAAAGTACTGACCGCATCCAAGACCATCCTTCCTCTCTAAGCACGTTGTGGATGTTCTTTCAGAATTGCTTGCAAGAGGGTTCAGGCAATGAAAGGTTAAAACAGGGGTTCTCTCTCTGCTATCGCTTATCTGCCGAGATATGAGGAAGCAACCATGAGGGTGCTGCTGCCTGTGGTTTGCAAAGTAAAGGACCTTCATTTGAACTCCCAGTGGAGGTGGCTTAAGAAAACCTGTTTTATTCTGTGCTACAAAATTCCTCTAATGGCCTTAAATGATTTTGTGCGCCACGTCCACACCCTTTTGGAAGTAGATGAAGTGGAAATAAGTTGCTCTGGTCCTGCCTGTACACATCTGGCAACAGAAGCAGCCATTTATTGCCATGGCTTTGGACAACAGCCACGCACGAACTTGATGCAAGGTGGCAAAACTCAGCCTGTCTCCTGCTTGGAGACCATTTCTCCAAATGACAGGCTTCATCCGATGGGCAGCCGCAAGCAAAAGGCCAGCATGAATGTGCACTGGCAAAGCAAAAATGTCAGGAGCCGTCAGCCGCGGGCTCTTGCAGTGCCTCTTCTGCTGCCACAACATCTCAGAGTCAGGAGATGCGGCTCCAGCGATTCAGCGGTATTGGCAGCTGCAACCTGGCAGAAAAAGAGAACAGGGAGGATAAATGCACGCCGTTTTCCTGGCCCTCTCCTGCTCCCCCTCTTCCCAAAATGCAAGGGCTCTCCCTTGGCTAGTTTCAGGGGCTGTGCTTTTGAGAAGAGGACTGGGAATGAGTTCTGAGAGGTGACTAAGCCCATCTCCTCCTTCTTGCCAAATACAGGCCTTCCTCCTGACTCAGCAAGTCAAATCTCATCTGTTTGGTACAGCCCCTGAGGTACCAGACATAACAGCATCTAGAAAATTAGCTTCTCGCCCAAATCACAAGCTGTCCAGTTGGGTTAGTATTACTGTAAGCGTTCTTTATGACGCTTCCTTCCCTCTATTCGCCGGTAACGTTTGGATGAATACCGTGTGGCCCCTGCGGTCTGAGCAGCCCTACAGCGAGAAGCACGGGAAGCTGTTCTGCGTTGTTTGTGCCATGCTGGCTGCCAGAAGCTGGTCTCCGTTTACAAAATATTTTGCATATGCAAAGGTAACGGAGGGTCTGCACTCTCCAAAAGCTACCAGAGGAAAAACTGCCTGGATGCAAGCAGCAGGGATCCAACAATCCTGCAACTGTACAGTTTTGGTTGGTTTTTTTTTTCCCCCCTGCTCACCTATTGATTTATGTGAATTCAGGCAACTGTAACTTTGCAACCCCTGCTATTTATCTTTCTATATAGCAAACACAGCAGTACATCTGCCTCTTGGATCGCTGACTGAAGCCTCGGTAATTTGAGTACTCGGACCAAAGTAGTCTGAGATCCTTGGACTAAAAGCCCTATTTGCTATTAAGAGCACTTTGCACTAATTAAACTTCATAAAATTCTTCCTGGGTCTTCCTACCTCCATTTTGCAGATGACAAAACTGAGCATTTAGCTCAGATGACAGACCAGGAAATACGTCGTTCGGTTTTAGAAATAGTTCTTCGAAATAATTTTTTTTTGTTAACTCTATTTCCATATAACATTGGGGGGAGGGGACGGGGGGGACAGGAATCAAGTCGTGACTGTCCCCACGATAAACTATAAATGTATGTAGGTCAAGGAACCTGAAGTGCTGTCTTCCACTAGGTGGTGGTAGACAGCATTTTTTCTCTTGCCGCCTTTACCTTTTAGAGAACAGAAATACAGGGTCTGCCCAGTTCAGTGTTCTCTTCCCCTTACAGTTACTACTCCATATTCCAGAGGAAGAAGCAAAAACATCACTGCTGGTGAGTTGCTAACTTTTTTTGCCTTTTCTTGGGGAGTCTTTTCACCTCCTAGGCAGCTGTTGAAATACCAGGGATTTCATTTTTATTTTATGTAATCCAGTAAAAGATATTCTTGTTATCTATATACATGTGTGCTGGGTTTTTAACTCCTGGACTCCATCTGTTGCACTCATAAAATATTGTTAATCTGATATGAGGCAAACTTTTTTTAATTTCCTTGTTTTATGTTGTTTAAAAAAAAAAAACAACCAAAAACAACAACAAAAAAAACAACTAACACACACCCCCCCAAGAAAACAAGATGAGGAATTGGAAATGAGCTATGGATCCCAGACCCAAAACAATCATCCCTGGAATATAACTGGATATGAAGTTTTGATTTGGTTTGGGTTTTCTGGTTTTGGAGATCCTGTACTCAGATCAATGATTCACGTCCCAATTGAGGCAGCACTTTGGTTTAAAATGGAAATTTTGAGTAAACAGAAGAGATGCCAGCCAAAAACACTTCAGCATTTAAATTTATGCCAGTAATGGACATGCTGCATCTCAAGAAAACCGTGACCTTCTATAGTCCTGTCCTTACAGTTTTATTTGCACAAAGCCGTGAAGAAACAAACAAAATAAAGCTGGCATGCTTGAGGAACGTACTCATTAATGGTTACCTCAGACTATTGCAATAGTACTGTGTTCTCTGCCTGCAGAGAAGGACACACAGCCCGGGCTAAAAGCTCGACTGTCCCACAACAGTATCTCCTTACGGAGACTTCTGGCTCCACTTGGGCATAACCTCACCACAATATCGAGTCCCTGCTGGTGTGGAGATGTTGCAGTGATTCAGGCTGGCAAATATCACAAAGCGTCGTTTGCTCCTGCACTCTCCAATTGTTACTACTGTGATTACATTAATACTATAATATTTATCCTGCATTATGAAAGCAAGCATGATGACTGATTAGTACAAAGAACAGAGGGAGGAATAGGGACTCCAGGACTGTAGTCTTAGCAGACAAAAGTCAGCGTTATGGGAATTTAGGCCAGTTAGGGCAATTACAGGAGGAATACAGGCTATATATTCTTGATGGACAGGTATTATGCTGGTTGAATTGGGAAGACTGTCATAAGCCTTCTAGTGTGACTAAACCTAATGATTTAGCAGGCATGGTGGTGTTGGATTGACAGATGGACTAGATGATCTCAGAGGTCTTTTCCAACCTTCATGATTCTATGATTCTAATTGTCTAGATGCAGTGACTGTTCAGGTAAGTCCCTAAGTGAGCTTTGAGGAGTTCAGATAATCTCCTAGACTAGGTGTAGCAAGTAAGACAACACAGGGAANTCTGCCAATGATTTCTGATCACAGGAAGTCCTCGCAGGGAGACTGCATCACTGAATACGTATGATCCATCTTCCCATACAAACTCCTGTCAACAGCAGAACTGCTGCAGTCTCAATCAATCTTGCATTACTAAAATGTCCCTTACATCTCGGCTCCATGTTCTCCCTAACAAACAAAGGCTGTTAACATTTAAAAAGTTCACTAAGTCTATGTATATGCTTGGGATAAAGCCAGGTATTGAATAATGCTAAGGGATTGATATTCATAATGTAGAGCAGCAGAAGAGGTGTGTTGTGACTTATCCATGTCCTATATAGTTCTCCATATGGTTCATTCGAAAGCCTTTTAGAAGCTTAACAAGGAGAGTATTGCAGTGAATGTGGAAAAAATGATGCACGAGGATAAGAAGCACAAATGCTCCAGAGGCCTCATAGGGTCTTTGGTCTTAAAATAAGCTCCTGGGTTTTAATGGGATCTGATGAAACCCTCTTTATAGGGGCAGCGGGATGGAATGGGTTGGACAGCTGGCGAACAAATACTCGGTAAACATTCCTGGTAGCCGGACTCTGCACAAACAGCAACTATTAAGGCAAAGACCTGAAAAATCAACAAAGATTTGCAGGTCTGGGTAAAATGATGCAATGGATTACAATTAGTGTCACTGGTCTGGGGAGCACAGGCTTTCCTATCGACTTACAGCTATGAGGCACGTTAATCAAATAACGAAGGGGGCGGGTGGGAGAGAGAGCTCAGCATCAGTCAATATTATCCCAAGGACACCTACTGTAAATTAGCAGGCTCATGTTTGTTGCACGGTTTCGTTGGGGGGAGAAAAGGTAGAAATTACCGGCAGTGGCTTCCCAGAAAAGCGTTGAACAGCACAGTGTTTCGTGAGCTGGCTGGCTCTCCACATGTCTGAGAACTGCGTGTACTGGAAAGGGCAGAAGTCAAATTAAAGCAAGTTAACGTTATCAAAACCCATTAGGAATTTCAGGGTTTGCAGAGAAGGATGCGAGAGAGGCAGCAATCCATCTTTGGTACGGGGTAGCGAGGTGGCAGGTGTCTGTTGTGTCTCTGAAAACCCCCAGCTCCATGTGCTGGTGGGGGATCGTGTCAGATGTGCCCAGCCCCAAAACTGTGGAAAAACTCAGAACTAAGTCAGATTTTTAGGAAGCAGGATGTGTATGTGGTGGAGCTGTTGGTGGCCTCAACTACCTTAGCCT
>VZTL01075351.1:0-16193 GCA_013400535.1 Scopus umbretta
TTTAGTTTTGTGCTTTATAAAAGCTCTTTGAGTTCATTAATAAGTCACATAACAAAACTCATATTCTGCTATTGCATGGGATATTTAACTGATGCCTGTTCTTTTCACATGCTGTAGGAACATCTGGCTTTTTTATTCAACAGGAGAGAATCCAGAGAGGAGAAAAACAGCTAGACAAAATATCTTAGTTATGAATTCTGGTTTAATAAATGTGCTTTCTATGGATGATTCATAGATTTTATGATTACATTCAATTATTTTTCAACAGCTCATGCTTCATTTCATCAAGAATTTCAATCAATGCCAACTGATTAATTATCATTCTACTAGTAGCCTTTTGTCTAATAAACAGTCATAATGAGCATGTTCAGTCTTGGCATATATAAATGTCACTGATGTACTAATAAAATACTTCTGGAATTGGATGCTGAAGGTAGTCATGCTTTTGATCTGTTTTTGAGGAGACAAAAAGCAATCTCCTACCCTTTGCTTCCCCTTTCCATCCAAAATAAAAGCTGTAGTTGAGCAGTAAGATGGGGTCAAATTCCTTAATTCAAGAAGAATTTCATTGTGCCACAGTGAAATACTGTTAAGTCTATTGTCTTGACCTTAATTTTTACAGGACAGTTTGCACAATGCATTCTGGAAATTTTTTTGAGTGGCTTTTCCCACACTAAGTTCATGTATGTTCTCACTCTGCCAAAAGCAAGATCCCCGCAAACCAAAGGAAACCTATGACAGAAGTACATCTTTGTGTGACATAAGAAGATGATGCTAGTGCCCTTTTTATGTTTAATTACAAAACAGCAACACACATAACCTTTCCAAACCAATGATTGCTATTGCCAAATCACGCCTAGATATTGCAGAAATGAGAGAGCTGCCTTATGACTCAAAACCACTCTGGTCTTATATACCTTTGAACAGATGGTTCATTTAAGTACTAGCAGTGTAGCTTGACTAATTGCTTTAGACCTTCCATTTTTCTGCTTTATTTGGGTAAGAAGTGGGCAGCCCTGCCCGCACAGATATATGAACATATGAATTGTAAATAAAAACAGAATATGGAATGTGAAACCATGTTTAATTGCATGAGGTGGTTTTCTTGATTTATCACAAAGTGTATTAAGGACAAACAATAATGGTTGTCTGGATTTGAACTTGGAAAACTGGTTAAATTTCTAGCTTTGCAGCTGTGTGTTATGCCAAAGGCTTCCTGCTCTCTTTCAATGGATGCTTGTGGAAGAGTAGGATAGAGATGTAGTGATAATTCCCCAGAATGTTCTCCCAAACTCCCATGTGCTGTGACTTAGAGACTTTCTGCACTAGATCTACTCTGTGTGTGTGTGTTTAATGGCCTTTGATGGATTTTTCTCCTGCTAATTTAATGGATTTTTGAATATGCTTTTTTTGTTTGTTTTTGGGGGTTTTTTTGTTTTTGTTTTTTTTAATCATTCCTATAATCCAGGGGCAGAATGTGCTACTTAACTGTGTGTTGTGTGAAGAAGTTAAATATTTTTGTTAATGCTGGACATACCATTTTTTTTTTCTGTTGCTGCTAGTCTTTCATTTGCAGGGACACGATCTGCTGATCATTGCTTCCTTGGACTAGGTACAGTCTCGCAGATCTCTGTCATATCCTTCTTCAATTATCTGTCTTCTAGTTAGAAGACTCTATGATATGCAGGTATGTATATATGGACATATGTGTATGCACACACATGCGCATACATATGTACACACATACGTATAACTCTTCCTCACACTGAAACTGTTCCACACTTTTAGTTAGTTTTTCCTGCCCCGCTCTGTACCTTTATGTGTGTCTAGGAAGTCTATAGTCTTTTAGAGATGGGAGAACAAAACAGTGAACAGTATTCAGGATATGACTGCACGTGGATATTTAGTAGCTTTTTTTCTTGTGTTTTCTAAGGTTTTGATTTATATTTTTGTCATTGTTGTGGAACATTGAATGGATGTGTTTTTACCCCAACTGCTCATTCTCAGTTTTCATACTTAGCCCGTATTTTAAGCGCAAAATTTAGGTTTTTCCTTATTTACTTATACTTCATATTTCACCTACCATTTTATCACACAGTCAGCAGGTATTGGGAAGGCTTTCTAGAATTTCTGTATGCACTACCCTTGGTAACTTCTTAGCAGCTTCTCAACAACTTTGTTACCTAACCAGTCACTTTTTCTGTTTCCTTGTGAACATTGCTGACTAGCCCAGATTGCTGTAACACTCTCCCTCCCACTGAGAAAATGCATCCCTTTATTCCTGCCCTGTGAAGGCTTTCTTATCCCATGACAATTTTCTTTCTTTTAAGAGACTTTAGTGTTGGTATGGCTGAATGTTTTGGGGAGTGTCAACTTGATCTTCCTTGTCTACATTTCACCCTTTCACAAAAGCATGTGTTCGATGATAGTACTTTGTAGTGTGATCACAGGCAAGGTCTGTTCTTTTGACTCCAGCTGTGCTGGTCACACTGATGAATCACACTAGTGCAGCTACTGTGATATTACAATTTTTTATTTAAAATTGAATGACCGTCTAGAAACCTCTCAACACAAAATCAAATTTTCTCCTTTTTATTATAAGACAGGCTTATAGCAAAGGTAAATGCCACTGCCCAGGGAGTTTGCTTGTTGCATTTAGACTACAGTCTTTATTTTGATTATGGAAAAATATTATTTCTGACCATATATTATGAAAAACATATTTCTGAAATAATAAAATATTATTTCTGTGTACCAACTTCTATGGTTGGTACATGGAGAAGTCTGGTTAGCGTTGTACCTGACCAACTTTGACTTTCCAGTTGATATGCTATGATCAAGTTAAAATGACCTTTTCCATAGATCTGGAGTAAATTCAGTTGCTCTGGTCTCTTTGTCGTACTATTTTATTTTCATGGTGCTATATAAAGACCTAAGGTACATAATACGAAGAGGATCTTGTTGTATTTACGTTACACAGCAAGACGAATGAGGATTACCCTCTCATGCATCACTTTTGTGCCCTGTGCCTTTTAAATTATAGATGTGTACTCCAAGATTTACAGTGTAAAGGAGACAGTGAGAGAAATCAGGTCCAAGATAGGCAGTAAAATATGAAAATTGCAAATATATAATTTACTGTGAAAAATCTGTGTGGAAAAAAAAAATCTTTTTTGGCATAGTTGGGAAGTGTGGGTGTTACTAGCCACGTGTTTAGTGAATAGATATATTTACACTGTAAATGTAGTATTTCGGTCCCTCACAACAATGGAAATAGTCTTTGAAAGGCTTTTCTTTTATGCAGCAGGTTTTTTTAATGTTTAAGTTCTGTGCAAAGATGAAGGTGCTGTCTATTGCTTAAAAGGAAGCTAATGAGATAATACTATATGAGGATTCCTGAGATTGTTTGTTGAGTCTCTCTGTCTCTCTCTCTGAATATTAAGCATAAACAAGTTTAAACATAACTGTTAGATAGTCTTTTCCTTTCTTGGTTAAGCAGTGGTATTTTAGCTAGTCTATCGGTACTGCTGTGCCGAATGGAGTTCAGTGTTAGAAAAACATCAGGGTGCCTCTTGCATGGTATAATATACAGAACGGGAATTCTTCACATCAGCAGTCTATCCACACTAAGCATAGAAAAGGAAGAACAAATATTTCTGCCTAGAATCTAATAGGGGAAGGAAAGAAGGAAGAAGGAGGAGGAATAAGAGTGAGATAATATCTGAAAGTACTTTCAAGGAGCATTTAGAAGGGCTACTGCTGTGAGGTAGACTATCCAAGATAAACATTTCATTTCAGGGCAAATCACCTTTCACAACGGATAAAAATATTAGGAACTCTGAAATGGATGGTAATGTTGGTTCACAGTTGAATTTCTGCTGTACTCTGTATTTCTTATCACTTGTATATATTGATAAAAATACACTCAGGGTTGGTAACTGTGAAGCATTTAAGTATGATAAATACACTGCCTAATACCTAATAAGGATGATATCTAGCAGATAATCTCACAATATTAAAATATATAACTATAATGTAAAATATGAAGTTACAGTCTTTCATGGCACAATAATATTATGTCTTAATAGTGGCAGGTACATGATCAGAAATCCCAAAGAAATGCCTGAAGATAAATATTATTCTTAAGCTTTTGTATTTAGTGGCTTTGTCTGAAGACCATAATGGCCATGTGCTAGATTGAAAAGGTGTGGTTTGTATCTTCTTTTAAGAGTTGGGATGCTTGTTTGAACTTGGGTGAATGGTTTTGGCATCCTTATTACTTAGTTTGTTGGAAAACTGAAAATGTTCCTCACTGCGCACCTCATTCAAGCAGGATGCTGAAATAAAGTGTTTGTGAAAAATAATAAAAGTAAGAGTTGGAAGAAAGAATTAAAAAAGTAATATAATTTTAATGGAAAACCTTAAAGTGTTATGTGAGTGTTCAAAACTATTGAGATTCAGCTAATCTGGTTCAAACAAGCCTAATACACATCCTATACTGATAAAAGTGCCCTTTACTGGGGCTGTACATAATTTCCATGATAAATATCTGTCTTCATCTGCTTGGGAACGAGCTTTAGATCAAACCATCCTGGAAAACTTCAGCTGAATGAACATATTTATAGGCAGACATATTTTTAGGACCAAGCTAGGAAAATAGATATTTTTTTTTTAAAGTGCTTCTTGGCCTTTTCTTGAAAGTTGTTCATGTCCCTGTTCTTTTTAGCAGAGATTTGAAACTTGCCAGGGTCTAGCTTTTGCAACTCTTAGTACTATCTACTTAAACTTGATCTTATTTCAGAATGTAGGAAAAAATTTTTCAAGTGAAGAATAGACATTGCAAAATGGCTGTGAAGGCAGGCTGTTGGAAAAGAGGAGGAACTTGACTGCTGAAGCATGGCATTCTTCGGATTTGTGTGTGTGGGGATTTTTTTAGTGTCATATCTG
The DNA here is from genome assembly GCA_013400535.1 of Scopus umbretta. Taxonomy (NCBI): domain Eukaryota; kingdom Metazoa; phylum Chordata; class Aves; order Pelecaniformes; family Scopidae; genus Scopus; species Scopus umbretta. The sequence goes on from VZTL01075351.1 coordinate 4,948, forward strand.
GCTTGAGACATTTTGGGTATTATTAGCAATATTGCTGGGTCCTCTTTACTGTAACTGAGCTTGGTACGTGTAGTTCTACTCAATGTGAAGTGCACATAAGCAGTGCTACTTGACGTGTACACCAGACTATCCCATCTGAGACATTTTTTTACTGTAATCTCTGTATTATCACTGTCTTGACTCAGAGTATTGTTATAAAGATAAATTATTTGGAAAACTGCAAAGTGTTATAGTGATGAGGACCATTTACAAAGCAAATCTTGAGTATAGTGGAATAAATAAAACCTGAGCAGACAATAAGGAGAAATACTATAGAATAATTGCTTCTCAGAAGATAGCTACCCATACTGTTAACCAAATTAGAAATGCTGAAGAAAAAATAATATATACTTGAGAAGGTATTTAAGAACTTCAACATATATGGAAGAGAACTGAGGTTAAGCTTTATTGTCAACCTTAACGACTCACAGTAATTCTCGAAAATTCTAAATACAAACAGGCTAAAATGACTCTGCAATCGTAACTGATATTTTGGGGAGAGTACATTATATTTTTAAAAAGTTATGCTTTATTTTCTAATAAGAGTTGTGCAGTGGACTATTTGTCCTTACATTTCATATTCTTTGTCATTAGTTGAAATAAATTTCAAGAGGCTTTTTTTTTGTTCAATAAGTTTTATGATTTATAGAAATGAACAGGGACCCAGTATACCATTCTTTCATTTTCCTTTGTATTCTAAATAATAGCATACTTTATTATGGAGAAAATAGTACTGAAGAAAAACAAAATAGAAAATTACAGCATATTTGAAGTATGCCTGAAGCTTCAAAACCCAACTGCACTGTACAGATTATACATTTATGAAGAAATTTTTAAAATTTGTCCAACCATCTGAAGATGCTGCTTAGTTTTGTCATGTAATGCTCTGAAAGTTTTGTGGCTCTTGAAGAGTCCTATCATGTGGCTCTTGCAGTGTCATAGGTCATATTTTTATTGCTAACAATCTTGATATTTCTGTTAAAGAGAACAATTCCAGTGGCTGTGCCTGAGTTTCGCATGTTAGAGACCCATTATTAAGATACCTGGTATTACTACTAAATTAGGCTACTGGTTGAATACTTGTTCGCCTTTAACTGCACCTTTAACTGGATATCCCTCGTTGCTTTACAGATGCTTAGTTTACAGTTCAAAAGACATTTTCTCTTTTATAAATGTTGTATTTCCCCATGTGCAACATGATTTTACCATCTCTGGTAGCTATATCATTATCAATAAAGCAGATATGCAGATGAGCCTCTATAGATATTGTAAATGACAAAAAAATTTTACCTGATACATTGTGAAATTTTATTGGTATTGGCAAATGAACCACAAGTGTATTGTACCATAAACTAACATTGTCTTACTGGCTTGTAATGAGCTGATTAGTAATGCAAAATAATTGCTGACAGAATTGCTATTACACTCCTGTGAAAACCAGCAAAATCAATATGACTCCAACCTTTCAGGCTGTAGGCAGATTTTTTTTTTTTTCTGTATATATTAAAATTGTGAAATTGATTCTCCCTAACTCGTTCTTTCTCAGTAGAAGAGCATTGAATCTGCAAGGTAAAGTAGACTTAAGTGAAACAATGATACTTTGCATTTTTATGATCTAGTTTGTGCACTGTATTACATAACTCTCAGCTCTTTGTAAGGAATTAAGTTCTTTAAGTTACTTCAAGTATGGTACACGTGTAAAAATTATTATTAAAATGTTGCAGTTACATACTTTGTGGGATGTAAACCAGAATGATAGCCTCCTAATTAAGCTTTTGTCTTCTGGAGGAGGAAGAAAAAAAGGAAAAAAAAAAAGCAACAAACAAACAAACCCAACCAAAACCCCAACCAAAAAAGAGACTGAGGTTCTTACTTAAGCAGCATTTGCTAGACAGAATCAATTGAAAATTGACTTCAAGCTTCTGTCTCAGACACATTTTAATGCATGTCTGAGTGCTTTTAAACCCCATTGACCAGCTTATAAATGATTAAAATACTTTCCCTGCAGCATACAGAAGGTCTTTCTATCATCATATCCTTTTGACAGTTCTCAGTTGCAGTGACAGGGTGAGGGCTTTAACCAGTTTGCAAATATCAGATAACTTCCCTGTCAGCTGTGTTGCAATATAATGAAGAGTAGAATTTTGCTAATATTGGTGTTTATACTTGCAAAACAGTACTGGCTGATCACCTCTGGCCAAGTGGTACATGTGGTGAGATATGTAACTGAATCACATATGCCGTAGACATAGTTTGAGATCTTACTTCCAAAAATCATAAATGCTGTAAGAAATCATCACCTGTAAAGAATGTATTTACCTCCAAATTGATAAAATTCTGTATTGGTATAGTGAGGAGGAAGGGGACAGTACATAACAGCAGAAAGATAGATCTATTTTTTCATTTGGTTTTGTTTTGGTTTTTTTATTTAAGTTTTGTAAGTTTTGAAAGCAGCACTTCGGTCAGATGAAACAATTCAGTAAATATTTTGAATTTAAGAGCACTTTTCAAGAGTTAGAATTCTTTGTCCAAACGTAAGTATTTATAAAAAAGTTTTCATAAAGTGTTTTAAGCCACCCAGTCATGCTCATTTTAGTTAGTTAGAAATAATAGCTTCCAAGATTGCCAGGATCTTGGCAATCAACAGGGGGGTTTCCAGTTAGAGATTTTGTTTTCTGTTAACCTGAGGCACAATGGTTTAGCTTAAGTGAATAACTTATTTCATTATTTCTTGAATCTTTGTTGCCATTTTAAAATTATTTGAGTCCCATTTGAAATGGGAATGTAATTTCAAACTGTCAGTTGAAATGGTGTTTTAAAAAAATTCATAGGTGGTATTACAGATCATGTGTACACCAGGGAAAAGATTAAAAAAGCAAGCAACAAGTCAAGAAAGATTTTAATGTCAATGAATATTAAGAATGCATAAATTATTATATTCTGTTAGTTTTGGTACCCATATAGATTTGTATATTTCCCCATTGAATTATCCCAGATGTGAATAATTTACCTTAAAGGAATCACTTTGTGATCAAAGATCACTACATTTGCCTCCTTCTGTTTCTTCAAAAACATGAATCCTTCCCTTGCTGACATGATATCAAGAGCCATGTATAGTGTGGATCTCTTTTGTAGTTTGTGTACTGTCTCCTACCACCTTGCGGGTGCTGTCCAGGCTGGGCAGCTGGGGTATGCCCTAGCAGGGAATTTGGCAGGTAATGTTTGTCTGGAAAGAGGTTGCCACAAAACGAATGGACCCAGACGGCTTCCTTGGGTGCTTGGGTAGCTTGATGACCCTTTTGTGGGCCTCGGTTGTGTCCAAGATCACACTTAGGATGATCTCCTCTTGGGTTGGGTACACAGTTACCTTTTCTTTACCTCATTCCATTATTTCTCATTTGTCTTCCCTTTCCCTTCTGCTGCTGTTTGCAGGCCAAGTACATTTCATGAAAAATACCATTCTCTATCAGAATGTGTGCAGGTCCTAGGAAAAAATATTTCAGTTTGCAAAAGGGAATTGGAGAACTATTCCATAAACAGCAACTGTAACACTATCACTACCACAGACTGTTAAGAGCTCCATTTATGAGTGCAATTAAGCATATGGATAGCTCAGGTTTCGTCATCAGCCCAGAATGGGACAACGGTACTGAGGCAGATTCAATCTAAATCTGTAACAGTAAAATTGGTCGAAGATGTAACTCTTTAATATGCTTGGAAATGAGAAGTTGTCAGTGTACTGCTTGCTATGGAAACATTTGCTGATGAAAGGATGCAATTTAATGCAGCAGGGAGAATGATCACTGACTGACAAATACACCTGCTTGATGCAAGGTTTTAAATGCCTCAAATTTATCAGAGGTAACTGGGGGGAAGTGGGGCAGAGGGGGCAGTGCTCCGCTTTCAGTTAAATTACTCTGAGGGGCAAAGCAGCAAAAGAAGAGAATAATTTTGTTCACAGGATGAGACCAGACTGTTCAGAGGCATTATATACAGAAATAATGAATGAAGGAATTGCACCACATATTACTTTGTATTCGGTACCTTATCAACCATTTGTTTTTACAGGTATTAAGCTTTGGGTCCCAACAGGAATGAACAGTTTGGTCCCCATTTACACCCATACAACTGTTTGGCAGCTAGGTAACTATGAACATTTCTACCTGTTGTGGTTTAACCCCGATCGGCAACCAAGTCCCACACAGCCGCTCGCTCACCCTCCCCCCACCCTGGCGGGGTCGGGGAGAGAACCAAAAAAACCGAAAANACCTTTGCTTAAAACAGACAAAAACCCAACTGCTGTTTGAGAAAGATACAAAGCAATATCATCCATGTGCTATCTTCAAATATAACTAAATAAATAGTCTTTCTACTCATTAACTTAATTTACTGGTTTCTGTTTCTCTGTAGAGTTTGCAGGGTTTGAACGATGGTGCCTCATATTGACATTATTGTTGGGGGGGCAGAAGAAGGATCACTAGGATTAGCATATTTGGTTATAATAATTCTGTTTTCTCCTTGCTTCTCAGGCAATAATCATATTTAGCAACTTCTGTAACTGTAGACCAGATTGTGTCAGGGAACAAACGTCTATGGGGGTGGATCTCATAAAATTTTGCTGCTTGCTGAAGTAGAAAATTAGTATAATCAACAATAGGACTGTCAAACAGTGGCATACCCATAGAGCCATTGGTTCAGTGGGTATGTTATCATCTCTTTCCTGCACTATAAATCTAAGTCATACTTCTTTTCAGAAGCAGTATTTTCTGATCAGCACTGCTGAAATATTGCATGCAAACAGACAATTTTTTTGTTTAACTTGTGCTGTATCCTTAGACCTTTGGATCTCTACAGGCCAAACCTCAGTATAATAAATTCCCTGATTAGTAGATGAATTTGTGCAATTATCTCATTTCTGCTCTGGTTAATTTTATTTTTTTTTCGTGTCATTTGTCTGTTTTGAATTTAGATCAAAAATCATTCTCCTCAAATTCACAGTTCTGCCAGATATGTATTTGAAAGCAGCAATGGACACATTTTACATATCAGTTGGACTCATAGACCAAGTGGGTTTAAAACAGGCATGCTAGCAGCTTAGTAGTGAACCATTAAGTTTATCACAGGAATTTTGTATATGAAACCAGAATAGAAAAATAACATTTTAAAAAGGCGACTTGTTTCAGTGTTTCCCCTGTGCTTTTCAGAGCATTATTGTGGAAGTCTGTAGGTAATGAAATGCCCCTCATTCCAGTGTGACCACTGATGCTTTGAATGCCATTTGAAGTCAACAGAGCTATAGATGCTTAGATGTTGGTGAACTAGTTGAAGTAGTTTAGCCCATTAATCAGTGGCTAATCACAGTGCACAGACACACACAAATATTCAGTATGCAGGGATATTCTGAAGTAGTTATAGGGCAGGTTTTTACACTTATATGTGAGAATTACCTTGCTTTCTTATTTTGCGCAAGTCAAGTATGTCTGGATTTGTGGTGAGAGTGGTATGTGCTAGTTCTTTGATACTTAGCCTATTGTTATATTTTGGAATTTTCCCCCCAAATTCCAAATTTTTGTACTTTTTAGTTTTCAAGTGTTTACAAAATTGAAGTGAAGCGTTGTCAAGGCAATGAATGAAGTTGATTCATGGCAATGATACGTTAATTTTTGTTTGCATCAATGAAATAATCACTTAGAATAGAGATGCACTAACATGAAAAGTAAGTGAAAAGGACATAATGCCCATCAGTGAATTTGAAAATCACTACACTTTTTGAAGTGTTTCCTTCATGAACCTTGTAAGAGCTTGTCTACACAGAAGTTATTTTAGAATAGCTAATTAAGAGAGGGAGTATTCAAAGTAAGACATGCCAAGTGTGGAACTATTCTACAGCAGCTTTTAGACTATGACTCTACATCCAGCCTCAATCAGAATGAAATTTAAGCTGCAGAGACCAACCTTAAAACTAAGTGGGATTTTTTTTTTCTTGATTCATGTTGTCTGGAAGTCAGTTATTTACTTAGTAATTTTTAATTTAACTTGATTAAGAAACTAATTTGCCCTCTGCGTTGGCCAAGAGCTGTTTTAACAGTGTTGCAGGGGTCTGATCCCTTCCAACTTCTGACAAAGCTACTTTCTTCATTTTTAAGCATCTTGTTAATAGATTTGTGATCCCGCAGAGCTACACTGATACCCTTCCTCTCTTTGAATAGCCCTGCTCTGCAAGTGGCTGCATTAGCTTTAATGGAACAACTTGAGGGGAAAAAAAAATGCTACTCAGTTCGGGTAGACTGCAGGACCTGGTATTTAGACGGGACTAAAGTAAATGAAAGAAAGAAAATAGCCTTTCCCCTTTTGTGTTTCTTATCTAGCTGAGCTGAATAAAAATGGGGGTTTTCCGTTGTACGTGATGCTGATGAAAAGTGAAATCTCACCATTTTATGTGTGAACATTTTTGCACACCTTCACAGTAGGGATTTTCCCTAATGCCTTTTGCATTAACAGCTGTGACAGGAACTCTGCTTCCAGCAGCTTCAAGTGGTTAAATCAATAATAGAAATAGTTTAGAAATACTAATCCACCGCTGCTATGTGAACATTCCATGCCCAGCCTGCCGACTGTGTATGCAAACAGATAATGGTGGGCATCAATAATTTTTAATGTTGAATATCTCCATATCTAAAACTTCAGTAAATAGCTCTTCAGATAATTTTTCAGAGGGCAAAAGTATAGTCAGACACATGGTGTGTAACCATATGCTAACAGAAGTGATTCATTATCACTGATGAAAGGAATTCAACCAGTATGAATTGGCAGTTGATAATTTGACATATGCAGCTAGGCACTGAATAGGCACAGCATTTCTTGTGTGTGAATTCTTTTCATTATACCAGAGAAATACAGGCAGCTGAAATTAAGTAGGTGTGGTACTGTTATGAGGAACTGTAGATGGAGTTTTTCAATTTCCCCATCTCTAGTAATTAGAAATTTGTGTTAGAATGTGATAATTGACTTCTGAGATAGGGTTAGGTTGACAGTGGATTGGCGAGCATATAAAGAAGATCTAATAATTACATCAGCAGCACCAAATCTGCATCTGGTAGAAATAGTGTAGCTCTACTACAGGTAGTGGAGACTATCAGTTTGCGCTTGACTGAGAGTTGATTTGATGTAGAAACATCTTAGTGTTCAGCTCGGATGATAGGTACTCAGGGTAATGAACACCGTGGGTTTAATGGCCTCAGATAAATTGGACCTGAGTGAGGCTAGGTGCAGCTGCGTGGTCTAGTAGAGCATGCTGGAGAGAGATTTCCAAGCCACTAAGCAGCTTGAGTAGAAAGTGTCTGTGCTCTCAGTGTAAACATGTTGGGTCCCACTGATGCTCTGTGGCAATGTGTGTAATGGGCCACAGGGGAGGTATCGTATAGTTATTGTACTGCAGTAATCTGGGTTTGCTTAGCAGCTTCTGGGCATGAAAACTGTGGGAAGAGTTTCATGAGCATTAAAATATCTTTGCTGGTATATTTCTTCATTGGAAGGTGAACACTAAGGCTGTCAGCCTAAATAGAAGCGCATCTAATTTCTAAGCTAAGTTGTTGAGCCTTGTTTCGAAACTTTCTGTGAGTTGGCAAAGATAAAAAGTCTTAGTACCTCCCTACCCATCTCCAAGTATCTCTGCTTCCTCCTCTAAAACTGACTTGTTATTTGTGGGCTTAATTGGGTGGTCTTTACAATTCAGTGGTGGCTCTGTTTAACAAGGAGTAATACACATAAAGTCTCATGTTCTTCAGGTGAGAAGTGCTATGTAACCTCCCCTGCTACACACTTCCTGCCTATTATTTATGATTTTAGCTTTGAAAATAGTTTATCCCATATTTTGACTTTGATTGTACTCAGTCCACGCTTTGATCTAAAAGATTAAGATGACTGGGGTTTTAGATGTGGTCCCTAGACAAGGATCACAGGGACTTGATGAGGGCACGGGGAATCAAAAATAATTAGGGAGAATGTCAATGTACAATGCAAAAAGGTGAGCTTCTCTGCAGTAAACACCTCCCAGTATGAAAATGAAAATGATTCTCAGTCCACGTATTCCCAGAGAATCTCTGCCGTATTAAAACTCTGAATGGGAGTTAGAAATATATAATCAGACTTACACTACAGGGATTTGAGGCATTAGTTCATCTTTCCATCCAAGGCACAGTCCAGGCTTTTTCTCACTGTGAAAAACCTTTGCATTTTCAAATAGACTAGGAGACTAAGTCACGTTTTGCCTTTGCTTGTATCACAAAAATATATTTTCATATTTATAGAAAGCAGCAATCATATTCCATCAAAAGGGAGTCCGCATATCATCTGCCTTTTATATCTGTTATGTAGTCATGCATGGCTTTCCTCTATTCAAGGAATTAGTCAAGCATATAATAAGTAGATCACTGACAGTTTAAAACTGTTTTTCTGAAATGGTGCATTGTCAGTTGACTGGAGATAACTTATTCTGAGGATTTCTTCCTTCTCTAAGTATGTCAAAAAGTGGTCATTGACTTTGAAGTCCACAATTGTATTTATTTTTTGCCCCAAAATCAAAGCTAAATAACTCATGGAAGAATGTGAAGTATGCATGTGATGCTCTGTACTGCAATATTTTATATTTTCCTTGAAACAGCATTGCTGGGGAGAAATTGGGTGTTAACTCCACAGTTGAAATTTAACCTTAACTCCAGGTATTTTCATGTGTGTGGGTGAGGGGTGCTGATGGTGTTTAGTTAAACAGTGTTTCAGTTGTGGGATCTTGAAGTACACCGGAGAGAGGCAGGGGACAGGATGGCAGAAGAAGCAGATAAGCAGTCCGGACAAAGTGGTGTTAGGCTGTGGTACTGGTGCTTTGGAGGGCTCTTTGGTTTCCCAGCTTACAGGCGAGCAGATGCAGCTGAGCAGTGACTGCGTGCGTGTCCCTGTTGGCCTGGGCAAATGGTGATAGTACCTCTTATGCCTGAACTGCTTAGACAGTTGCGCGGAAGGCCTGAACTATTGAGAGCTACATAGCTGGCTTGTAGGTAACGCTGTCAGGTAAAATATCTAATCATTGCACTGGTATATACATGCATCTTTAAGCACGTTTCAGCAGATCTGCTCATCACTGCCTTTTCATTATGTGTTTTGACAGTGCCTAGGATCAGAAAGCTCTAAGACTTTGAAACTTTATGCTACTTGCAGAATTCAAACCCTTTCCCTGCTACATTTTTCAGAGCCATGGGAATGTGTTTGGTAACAGTGAGCAAACCTGGGCTCGCTCCTGGAGTGGTTGCGAAACCAGAAGGTCTGGGAAGATATTTGTTCTGAATTTTTGTGACTCAGCTTGGATCAGGATTCTGTGTTATTCTGCCACAATGCCTGAGCTAACAAGCTTTCCTGAGAGTTAGAAATATATCTTGAATGCATTCCTACTTAAACATCGCTGTACTGTTAGTAATTCCTCATAGGATGATGCTGTTAGTTGTGGACATATTTTTAGTCATGGCTATGCTAGATGGAAGTTCAGCAACTTGTGCTGTTTTAGGGTATCTTGATGCAAGAGAAGTTGTGTTTATCTGCCATATTTAAACAGTTACTACTCTTAAGTTCCTTCTTCTTTCAGTAAAATAAAAATGTATCCATGAGGTGTTGATTTTGCCTGTCAGTTTCTGCCTAAAAATAATTTTTGGTTGGTGATTGGAAAATCATTATAGAGAATAGAGCTATATGGATTTACTCAAGCTGAGGAAGTCACCTGCAGTTTCTAGGGCAGTACATATGATAGAAAACAACTAAAGTTAAGAAAGTATTTTGAAGGGGTGTCTCTAATTGCTCTGCAGTTTCTTACCATTTTATCTATAAAATAACCGCAAGGAAAAATGGTGACATACCTGTTGTTTAGATTGGTTCTATAGCATTATAGTATCTGGGTCAACCTACAAAGCAAATGCCTTACTTCTTATGGCAGAGTCATATTTCAGAAACTGTAACAACATTCCTGGTGCTTATCTGTAATGTTTTTACACTAATAAGGATTCTTAAGAAAATATACAATATAGGGAGACTAGCTTTCTATTAGAGAGAGCGCCATTCACACTTATTGCTGTGTCACAGCTGGTATGCATTAGTAGGCTGTTGGTGCATGCTTTGTGTTGTGAGCTCAACAGTGAAATTAATGGTGCTGGTTGCTATCTGCAAAAGTCTGCATAGCCTTTTAAGTAACTGGGTGCCCAAGGCTATTGAGAATTTGGCTTTTACATGAAAAGTTTGCATCCCATCATACCTTCTTCATTCACAAGGCTCACTTCTTCCTAGAAAGATATCTCTTCTAGGAGTTAAACTTTGAGTTGGGCTTTTTGGTGCCAACTTCTTTATTTTTTAATAAAATTCTGTCAAAATACATTCAGTTTCAGTGTAGCATTATTTAAAACTTGATGTAAGAAAAAACTTTGTCTTGTATATCTTTTTTCTGTTCTTCAGGAACTCCTGCCTGCTTACTTCCCAGTTTTTCCTTCTTCCTTTAGAAAGCTACAGGAAGCACAGCAATGGCTCCTAGATAGTGTGCATCTTAAATATCTAATGAACATCTTAAGTATGTGTAAAAGCACAGAGAATACTTGCATTTTGGGTGGAACTGGGTAATTTGCCCCAAGAAATCATGCTCTCCTGTTTCATATTATCTGGACAGTTTCCATGTATTTAGCCTGAAATACTCAGCCTTTCCTGACATCCTCTGGAGGTGTTTTCTCGTTATATCTGTTTTGGGAGTTCCCAGTCAAAGTGTTGCCCTTTTCATGTATCAATTAGTCTCATTCCCTTTAGCTGGGCAACTAAATCTAAGTGAATCTGAATTACAGTTCTCAAGTGCATACTAAATTATGACATAAATACAAGTGTATAATTAATGACAACCACTTGAACAGTATTGCATAGGCAATTTCAGTAAAAAAAAGCATAAATCCAATAGAGCGTGAAATATGAATTTCAGGTATTGGAGCACTTGGAGGTTTTCAGAAGGCTGTATTTTTCATATATATACACACATCTCTCTCTCTCTGAGAAAGCTGGATTTAATGGTGGAAAAGGTACTGCATTAATGTGTGCCCATATCGAGATATACACACTGTGTATGTAGAAACACAGAATCATAGAATCATTAAGGTTGGGAAAGACCTCTGAGATCATCTAGTCCAACC
>VZTL01075357.1:306-24876 GCA_013400535.1 Scopus umbretta
CAGTAGTTTCCAAGCATGGAATGAAAGCGTGTACTAGTGCAGTTTTAAGAAAAAAATGAACAAATGCGATAATAGAATACACCTTTTTCTTGTTTAGTCTGAGTACCTTGAACTATACAAAACTCTAAAAAGGAAAAAGTTCCAGGAACAAATAAATATCTGTACATATTCTGTAACGTAATTCCGCTGCCTCTTGCGTAACAGCATTTCAGAGGTAGAAGTATAATCAGAGATCCACGTAATGTTTTAGAAATGCTTAAAGGATAACATACAACTTCTCAGAACTTACCAAGATGATATTTCAACCCTTAACAGAATTTATCCCAAACTACCAAGGCAGTCATTGCAATAGTTTCACAGCACTCTCTTAGAACTAAGCTACTTTTCTCCCGGACCAGCTATCCCCAGCTCGTCAAGCTCTTTGGCGTAAGTGTGGTCAGTCAGGGGGTTTGCCTGGCTTTGGTTCCATATTCATCCAGAGTAATACAGGTGATATCCTAGGAGGAACTCTGCCTTTATACAGGTGCCAGAGAAGTGAGCTTTGCAGCCCAACAGCAAAGACTGAAACCCTCAACCAGGACAATACCGGTCCCGCTCTCTACTGTCTTTCTTTTTTCGTTGCTTCATTTGCATCTGTGCAAAGTCAGCACGAAACGCTGTCATCGTTCCAATTTGTCGCTTCTACGTGCCAATTTTTCAGTCCGTTCGCAAAAGTGGAAATGACAGGACACCCCATTGGGATGTGCAACAGTAAGATACATGCAATCAAAGTAATAAAGACAGGCAAACCATTCACCGTCTCTTAAATGACCTATTATTGCCATTGCGATATTCCAGTTTTTTTAACCTAGCAAAGAAAGCAACTCCTTACGAGTTACCAGTTTTGACTTAACAAAGCAAGGACACTTCAAACTATACAACTTTGAAAGCCATAATACTGCTTTCCAAACAGCATGATTTTATTTAGAATTAGTGAATTTTAACCACAAAAGTTCCATTAATCCGCAGGTGGCTTGTTCCTATCTTTCTTTGTGTCCTCTCCTTTCTTTCAGCAAGCTGCCCTTGCATTTATTTCAGTGCAGAAGTTGTGGGGGGACGCGGGGAAGAGACCATGTAGAGTTTTAAGAAGTTTGAGAAGTAATTTGCAAAGTGATAGTTTCTGGTAATGAAGGCTGCTACCTTTGCCCAGCTCTCTCAGTATGACAAAATTGTTTCAGAATGTTAATTACTGAATAATCAGATTCCCTTGAAAATGTAACCTCGGCTTTTACTGAAATACGATATTCCTAAATTATATCAGAGCTTAGGACAGTTGAATCAACAGTTCCACTAAAATAACTCATGCAGTCTTTTCTTTGGGATGAGACTCTATTATCTCAAAAGAATTAGGAAAAGCATCTATGATGCATAGGCAATATGGAGGCATTCATCCCACTGGCCTCTATTATCCAAATGGAAATGGGAAAACACTTCCATTACATTTTGCAGTGATCCGTGCCTTTCTCTTTTTAAGCCAATAAACTATATCTTTCTCTGTTGTATTTTGTGCATGTGTGCAAAAATGACCTTTTGCAATTTGGCTGCTGAGACACATGCTGAGAGAGGTGGTATAGGAATTGCAAAAAGAGATGCAAACCATTTTTTTACTGCCAGGCACATCCTACCACAGAGTAATAAAATGAGGCCTGCAAAGCCTCTTGCTACAGGTAATATTTTACTGTTCTTTGTATCGCAGGGCAGAATTCCCTTCCCGAATCAGTTTCTCTTAATCGGTTTAATTGAGGTTGATGCTCAAACCACAGAAAAGTATCATGAAGAGAAAGTCCCTCAAGTGGCACTTGACCTCTGTGGAAGCGCAGTCCCCTCTATCCCATCATATGTCTACATACAGCCTGTTCAAAAACCTCCTTGAAAAGAACATGAAATCACACTGATTCATAGAAGCGAGGGCATCAGGGGGGCACTCGGTGCTCTCTCTTTCAAAAAAAAAAAGAAAAAAAATACTTCAGAAAAAGTACTTTGAAACTGGTGAAATAATCTTCTAAATAAACCACCACCAGTGGGGAATACCCACAGTCACTGAGGATAGCATGCTGTTCAGCGTATCAACAAAAATACATTTGGCCTGAGGCAATGCTGAGGGCAAACATATCCCAGATGGACTAGAGAGGCCCAAATACCTTCAGAGATGAAAATTTAATTAGAGGAAATGTCACCACAGTGAACAAAAGGATTGCTTTAGTGATTTTTCAGCGTTGTTTACTACAAGTGAAGTATAGTTTTAAGTGTGAGGACAGGCTAAGTACGGGAATGTTCTTAAGCACTGGAATGGAGATGAAAGGAAGGGATGTTGAAGGTCAGAGGCAGTCGTCCACACTTGAAGACTGATCAAAAGGAGTAAACGATCAAATATTGACAGATAGCAATTTTTAATTGCTTCAGTGATGTCAGAAGGTGACAAAAGGTGTCAAAGGTGGTGCTTTGAAGCCACTAAGGAGGAAAAACTGACCTTAAGCTGTTGGTCAGTTTAGGTTTTTGATGGTTTTTTTGTTGTTGTTGTGAGATCCCGAGCATGATAGGAAGCTGAGCTCTCTCAGAAATACACAGTCATCCCTGAAAGTTGAGATGGCTCACTGCCTCTTTAGCTCTTTGATAATCCACTGTATAATATAACTCTGGTTCTTGCACAAGTCAGGGGTGAAATTGCTGGAAAAGCAATATAGGAGTTGCTGCAGCACAGTCACAAGGAATCAGCCCCCTTAAATGAAAATATGTGAGTTCCAGCATGAGTTCCGAAAGCTGTTTGGGATAAATTCAGAGAAAATAAGACATAGCAAGCATTATAGCAAGTCTGTCAGACTAGAGCATGTTCCGCATTTGGATTTTACATCTTTAGAATGCAGACTTGAGGTTTTTGGTATGTGAATTTTTATATCTTTTTTCCCATTCAGCCTTCACTTCGTATTTTCTACGGAAATGTTCTCCATTTAGCAAAACAAAATAATCACCTTAATTGAAAGGATGCACAGCATGATTTTCCCATCATAGCATCAAAATAGTGCTAATATGGCACTATTTTTATTTGCTATTACGTAACAGGAATTACATGCTATTACATACTGCCAAAATAATAACGACAGAAATAGTCTTTATTACAAGATATCTCTCTCACATAAGCCATACCAATTTTACTTGATTAATCTTACTATGATCAAGGAGACCTCTACGTATAGACAACTGGAGAGGAGATTTGTTAAAATGGGCCGCAGTCTAAGTAAAAAAAAAGAAGGCGGTGCTATATAATTATAATTATATACAATTCTGTACAGATCATTATAGTTATTTGGGCTTAAACTTTCATTTTGAGATAAAGAGCTCATTTGCCTATTTCCACTGTTTTTCAGTTAATAAAACTTTTTTTTTGCCATATTAGCTCTTTGCTAGATCCCTTGGATTTTACTCCCGCTGTTGTGATATGCATTTTTCTGGATCAGATACAACTATATATATAGAGATGGATTATTTTTGTGTAGAAGGTACTCGGGAACTTGAAGTCTGCTGAAGATAGTAGGGAACCTTCACGCTGATTTCAGCAGGGTTTGGATCAAGCCTCTGGGGTGCCTTATGGACTTCCTAAGTGTACTGGGTAACATGTGCCTTAAGTTCAAGTGCTTGATTTTGGACTCCCTTGGTGCTATTGTTTATTATCACCTGTTACTCACACTTTTATATTCTGGCCCAAATAATCTCCCTAGAGTTCAACTGCCTGGAGGCAGTATGCTTTTGCTGGCAGTCAGAGCTGGCTTTGTGTTCTCCTACCCTGTCTTGTTAGTCCTTCCTCGTTTCCTCACCTGCTTCCCTGTTTTATTATTTTTTTCTTTCTTTCTTTTTAGCAGGTACAGTTCTACACAAAGTTTAACCATACGTGCAGAAATTTGACTGCTGAAAAAGACTGATGCCAAAGGGCTTGCCCAAAGGCAGGTTCTAAACACTTTATTGTTTGAAACCTGTGACAGAGAGTCCAAGCAGTCTCTGATTAGGCAACATGCCACGCTAAGCAGATATTCATGCATCTTGGCAAGCAAGTATGAGAAATCAGTTTTCTTGCCATCCTTTCTCTGTTACAGATGGTTATCTGGAAAACCATCCAAACAACAGAAATATACCATATGTAAAACAAAGCCTCTCTTTTTATTTGCAGGTTCACAGACTATCAGCTTAAGATTTCACAGTATTTATTATTTTTATAATTCAAGATGAGCAAATACATCAATATCCAAATTATGGAACACTGAAGAAAGCAATACTGTGCTTTAGGGGGATGTGATGCTACGGACTTCTTGATGATCCGCCCAGGGTATACAAACTGAAAGGACAAATTTCTTCTGTAGCTATTTATCAACACCCATAAAGTAGAAGTATTGAGGTCAATAATGCCAGGTGAAAACATGTAAAAAAGGTGTTAAAAGAAATATACCACCAAGCTAGGTTAATATTGGATTAAATTACAGAGATTCTGAAGAGATATTAAAGGCACAGTAATGAAGCATAGACATCTATTTTACTATTTCAGTCTTGCCAAAAGGCTGTCGATGATAAATCCACCTTCAGCTAAAAGACAGTTCTGAAGAGGAGACTAATTCTCAGTACGTAGCCTTCTTCCTCCGCTGATTATCAACAGAGTAGATTGCCCACTAACTAGGCACTGATTACAAACGTGAAGTCCGTCTAGTACGCGAGATAGGATGCGAGACAAATAAACCTCCTTAACCAGATGTAGGTGACACGCCTGCAGAGACACAGGAAACTTAAACGGGGGTAGTAGATATGTGTGTATATTTCCGCATGTAATCTCTTCTTGCATTTCTTAGTAATAATTATTTTTCTGCAGAAAACCTTTATGAAATTATTTCCCAAGCAACTGGACTAGAACAGAGCAAAACAGTTGCCTGAGAGTAAACCAAAACATAAACAGGCAAAGGGTGACTCCTTAGTAAGAAAAATGATTCATAGGTATAAAACATTTGTATGGGGTTTTTTTACATAACTGTGGAGCTGCTAATGTGACTTTTCAAAATACTCTGATGACTTATGCACCGTATGAGCCATCTTGTGATGCTCCTACTCACGCTGAACAGCACCTCACTCCAAAATATTTGATCTGAGTTCATTAAGACTACAAACAGCGGAAGGTAACTATCCAACAGCAGGAAAGCACTGCAACATACCATTAAATTAGGGAAATATCTCACAGTTTGTAGAAGGTAGAAACAGGTGAAAGTCTGGTGCAAGTTTGCAATGCAACATGAGTAAGAATTTTATATTCCTGCCATAAGGGCCACATCCTAAAAAAGCTCCTCAGCGCCAAAACCAGGATGTATGAGAACTTTTGGCATATAAGTCCAAAACTTCACTCTGAAATAAACCCACTCACCATCTGCATAAATCTAAAGGTAATGAAGCTTGCTAGGTGCTCTCATCTAAGTTTTCCACAGACCAAAATCCTTTACATCTGTCTTTTTTCAAAATGACTTGACTGACATTTTCCCCTCATTCTTCTCAGCATAATCATCACAGAACATTAATGTGTTCTACCTGGTGTCCGCTACCATCAGCACAGTAGGATTTCTATTTTTCTCTTAACTTCTTTTCATTCCAGGATATGTCATCACAGGTATATTTTGGCTATATCAACTTTACCGCTTTTACCTGCCAAAAACTCAATTAAAAGACAAAAATAAAAACCCCACACATGGCAGTCTGCAGTCCGGTATTTTGGCTTATACAGACTTTCAATTGGATAATTAAGCAGTTAACAAGTAAAAGCTTCTCATCGTTAGAAGATGCCTGAGAACAGGCTTTTGGGTACAGGAAGGTTTGCTTGTTTGTTTGTCTGCCAGTTCATAGGAGCTGAGCCTTCTGTGGGGATCGGGGGGAGGAAACATGCAGCAGACAGTTTGCTCACTTGATATATATACAGAATTCTGTGTGTTGGTTATGCAAATTTTATAATTTCCTCTAACATTTTATTTGGTTTCTAGACTGGTTTCTAGATTATATTTATAAATGTGAGGTGGAGAATGAGCTTAAGAGAAAGAACTGTTGCTGGCCTTCATTTTTCCTTTCTGTATTTATAGCTCAAATCTGTACATCCAGAGTCCTTGGAAACCTCCAGGTTCTGGTCCTGTTTCCTAGGAGTGGGGACAAAACCATCTAATAAAGACAGTAGTGCTCAAGTAAGGACAGTGAATAAATCCGATCTGAAGAGAAAGCGTAACAAGCCCTACAGGAATAATTTACTCATAAATCCTTTAATACGAAATTCAGGGAACCCAAGCACCGACACTGACGTCGACTGGAGGAACATTAACCCAGCTGTGCCAAGTTAAACCAGAGAGCAAATAATTTCTCACAGCTAAATCAGAAGACTGAGTTTTAGACGCAGCTCTTCTGTGGCTTCTCTATGTGCCTGCTTCAACCTGTGTGCTAACTGAAATAATTACATTTTGCTATCAGAAAGAGCGTTGGGAAGCTTAATTAATATTTGTAAAGCAAGTTGGCTTGCTCAAGCAGAAGATACTACCAAAGTGCACAGTATTATTTCCTATCAAATAAACATACTTAGACATAGATTGAATCAAAATGTAGTCCATAATTTGAAAATGAGCACTAAGAGAAACCATTAGATAATTCTTACACTGAAGAGAAAAAAAATCTTTTAAAATATCCTGGCAGAAACCATACAGAAAGTCAAATCACATGCTGTAAAGACTTTGTCAGCAGAAATCATGCGGATTCAACTTGCAAAATAACTGTGGGCTAGAGAAGCTGGAGGCTGGTGTGGGCACTGACAAAAGATTAACCAATACTGACCAGCAAAGCTATGTGTCTCCCCAGATTCCTGTTACTTCCCTTTGCCACAGAAAGTGGTGTGTACGTCATCACTGTAAGCCAGAAAACATATTCTTAATGAAACAGAGAGAGAAAACCCATCATAATATGAACAAGTTAGTAATATTTGTATAGAAATTCCAGGAACCTAGGGAGCAAAATGAAGAAGTGGAATTAATGTTGACATGCATCAGTCTGGAAGTAACAGAGTTACCAGAGACACCTTGGAGGACGAGTACCAATGAAGTGGAGGTAGTGTCCTGCACGGAAAAATTAAAGAACAAAGTGATGGTGCAGAATTTCTTGTAGGCTAATGATATGAAAGACTGTAAGAGGCAAGGGGGGATAACATATAAAACTGGACCTTCTGATGTCAATATCTTTGCAGAGAGGTTTGTGTACTCTTGAAATCAATGAACGTGTTGCCTCAGTTTTCAGTGTGGGCAACTGGGCTAAGGATGAGAGCACGAGAGACAGTGGGAACAAAGTTATGGAAATGGAAATTACCACGATGTAGTATAACGTAAGAATAATAAGGTAAGTAGTTGAATGCATTGAGGTAAAGGAATGGGAAAATCTCAAGCCAGCAGGTCTGGGAGGAGTGGTGCATAGGATTGCAGGCCCAGTGATGAGGATTTCAAGCAACTCTACCAAGTCACTGAAGAATCACAGCGGTACTGCCTATGTTCAGAAAGAGGACTGGAGAGCATGGTCATTACAGCCTGTAATTCTAACGTCCATGTAAAAAATGTAAAGCATTAGAGTATATTTAGGAGGAATTAATTATTGCAAACATGCATGAAAAAGGGAAAGAAAAGAAACACAAAAGAACCCAGAAATTCTGCATTAACAGCATATAGAATCTACCAAACATTTGGGTACGATTACAGTGTCTGAAACAGTCCTAAGTGGCAAATAATGAATTAAAGCAAGGGATGAGATTTAGCTGAAGATAGCAAGGTGAATGAGCTGCTATTTAAATGGTAGCATATTAGTATATATTAGCATACAGATTAGCATATTAGTATATATTACTCCTTACTATCTGTAAACCCAAAGTAAATGTAGTTACTTCTAATCAAAGTTGTTTTATCCTTTCTAGGTAACAAATACAGCTGTGAATTGCTTGTGGCTGGTCTAGCTGTCTGATCTCTACCTGTGATGATCTTGGTTCATATCTCCTTTCCCACATCTAACGCTACTCTGCTCACTGTCTTTTTCACTGGTGTAACTAAAGCTGAATATACTGCTTATATACCTGAATATACACTACCTTGAGTTCTTACGAACGTTTTGATAATTTGTTACGTATATTCTTATCTTAACTCTTAAGGTAATGCTATGATATTTCTTTCATAATTTTATACTGTGCAGTACAAGAAAAATCATTGGTCTATGCGAGTCAGCTGAACATGTCGAGCAAGTAATTTTTTTGTGGACTGCTCACAAACATCTACTGTCCATTGCCAAGTCTCAATAGAGCCAGAAACAGCCTCTTCACCCACTTAGGAAATGTTACTGGCACATGACTTGGACTTACTGCTTTTCTATGCTTTTCCCTTTTAATTTTGAGTGGAGATGGTTGAGTTTTAGTGGAGATGGCTCTCTCTTACATTTTTAACAAATACCTTTTAACAGTTCTTTATTTTCGTATGTGCTTCACCGAATTCTTTCATCTGTCTGGCACTCGCTTTTCTGCATGTCAGGATCTCAGCTTTTTTTTGCTGTCGGTGACATCAAACATCTTTCAGTCTCTGTTGTTGTCTTCTAATTTCTCATCTACTCAGCCGATCTGCTGTACTCATTTGTGGCTAGTTAAGTTTTGGATTGTTAAACTCTCTTTGATTCAGCCTTCAGTCCTGCTTTCCTTCCACATTCAATCATCTCCAATATCCAGACCGAGCTTTTTCCTTCTTTTTAGCTCTTTTCTTTCTCCCTAATGCATTTGCTGACACCTCAGAGTTTTCTTATTAATCTCGCAAGTAGCATTTAGATCTCACTTTTCCTTCAGTATCGACACAATTGAAATCTGTGATTCACATTAGAAATGTATTGTTCTTTCCGTAGATTTACATCAGGGTTTCTGCAGCTTCGTTTTTGAGACTTCAAGTCTCAAGCATTTAGTAATCTAAATTAAAGTAGTGCTTGGATAAGTGTCCAGCACGTAGTCAAGCTTCCCCAAAGAACCAAGATGCCCATGAGGTCCGCCTCTGCTCTCATGAAAGACAGGTAGCGCACTACCTGCGGCCAGTCCCATTCTGCTTTCAGATTACGTCCTTCCTCTCACTCTGAAAGGACGTGGCATTCTTTAATGTCTCAATTTTATTCATCCCTACTTTGTGGCAAGTCACGACAAATTAGAAGCCTTTTGTGAGAATCAGAGTGTTTGACTTAGTAATCATTCATAAATATCTCCACTTCCTCGTGCGAAATTAGGGTATAAATAACCACACCGTTGCGCTTTTCATCAGAATTTTAACACGTCTCACAGACGGTAGCTTATTATGTACTCATCTGTAGCAGAGAGTTGCTCTAGGAGGTTTCTGATTCTGTCGGTATCTCTAGAGCGCAGCGAGTGCTCTGCCAAAGTGATGGAACGACCCTCACGCAACCGCTTCCACTCTGCTGTACCCACCAGGCTGCTGCTTACAGCTGCTCGAGCCAGCCTGTTATTAAGAATGGCTTTCTCTGAAATTTTCAGGTGTCCCAGGTACCGTTTTGTCTTTCGGTGTTTAAATCCAGTAGCCATGACAGAGCTTTCAAAAGCACTCCCCTTGAGGGATTTTCTAGAAATATATTCTCTCCCCTCTCCAATGATGTACAGATTCTCTGCTAATTACTGTCAGAACTGTGATTTCTCTTCACTCTGTTGCCAGTAAAAGGCGCAGCGAATATCCAAGGAAGGTGGTGTAACAACGCCAGCAATCCTAGCACAGCACAGCAGCAAGCTGAGGTTGCACATCAACAACAGCAACAAAAAAACCCGGAGGTGGAAGCACAGATACAAAAAAGGCACACACTGTGTGGATACTTCCCATGCGTATCCCATGGTCTCTTTTTGGAGAGTTAAAAGTGAGCTCCACCAGGTGAAAGTGAAGGAGCATTTTCTCTGGAGAATACGGCTCTTCCCTAGAGGAACTCACAAATAAGACACCCTGTCCCGTTAAATATCCTAACTGTAAATATCCTATTTGATATATATCCTATTTGAATGCTGGCATTCAAAAATGAGTGATGGAAAAGAACCTCTATCCTACGAGCATGTTTTCTCTGCCAGAAACAAATTTAGATCGATATTTTCTTTTGGTTTTAGAAAACCCACTCAGATCGTATCACTTGGGTCCTTCGTTGCTAATAGAGTACACAGCCATGAATTGGAGGCCTTTCCTTTCCTTTCACCTTGCTCTCAGACATTTAAAATCTTTTTATTTCCTTTTCCCCTCTTTCATCCTTACTTCACATTTATATAACTTTCCTTCAAAGCTCCCCAGTGTCTCCATCTCATCTCAAGTGTGTACCTTGCCAGTTCTATCACATACATTACTTCCAAATTCCATTGCAAAGTGTGCCCACCTAGTAACAAGAAACTCATTGTTTTATTTTTATTGCTCTTTCAAACTTCGGAGAAAGTAAATGGAAATACATATTTAAAAGTATTCATGAGAGGCAGACTATCAGTCTCTATATGCATTTCTTGCAATTCATTTTATGTTTTCATTGTGTGCTTCCAACATAGGATTTAGCTTTGACAAATGTAACTTTAACAGCTTACTTCTCCTAAAAAAAGATGATAGGAAAAAGTTGGGATTTTTTTTTAACAGAATAGAAGCTATATACTGAAACCATATGTGATGTTTTTACTTCGGAGTGTATAAAGATTCCTTGGTTTTAACTGACATCAATTCGCATACTCCATACAACATGATTTTTTCTCTGTGAATATTGAGTTGAACTGGTTGCTTATACAGACTCACTTGTATTTGTCATACTTTATTTGTTTTGTAAGGAAATCATGGGAAAGCAAACATTTCTTGGTTGTGCTGATTTTTCAGTTTGACTCAAAGCAAGAAGATAATTTGAATGAATGTGGGTTTTGCTCATTTTTAATATTCTCGCTCTTGAATATAAAATTTTAAAGCATTCCTCACTTGGATAGTCATGGCAGTTAGGGAAAAACAATGAGATTTAATAATTGGTCTGAAAATAATAATACCTAAGCGAATGAATAAGTGGGTGGGTGGCAGATCAGGCTTCTATATTCTATACCCTACGCCAGTGAATGGCCAAGTATGCACCGAAGTTATTGCAGGATTATTAAAGGCACACTGAGACAACTAAAGAGCTCTGGACCGTGACATCTGACGGGGCTGAGCTGCTCTCGCAGGACGCACAGATTCATTCGGCCACTACACCTGTGTTTTTCACATCATAGATACACTCCCCAGGCTCCGCAAATCCTGTGGTTGGAGGCACGGGGAGGGCGGGAGCGGAGAAAGCAAAGGAGAGTACTTAGTAGAATTTCTTTGCTTTTCAGGAAGTTTTGCAAATGTAGATCTGAACATTTATGCTCAGCAGCAATTCTTACGGATTTGATCACTTCCTCTGGATTCAATGTGTTCTTTCCATGACTTACACTTTGGAGGTTACCTAATAGAGGCCAGAGCCTGAGGTAGCTCAAGGCTACCTGAAAGGTATGTGAATAGTGTACAAGTCTTTGAACATGAACATCTGTGAATTTTCATTTTCCTCTGAATCTTCTAGACTCTGAAAAACTCCTTGCTTGGATAACATGCGAAAAGACCTCCCCTGGTCCTCCACTCTTCCACGCTGGAAAAGTGAATCAGGTGACAGACAGCAACCCACAGAAAGCACTGGGAAACTGGACAACTTTTCAAAACAATAATGATGACAGCTCCAATTTAGAAGGCACCAAAAAAGAAATACTAACTAAAGAAAGTTAGTCTTTATCTGCAACACTCTCACAAATGAAAGGTTAAAACCAGGCAGTGCAAGCTCACTAGCAGTTGCCAGCTCATATTTGAAACGGTGTCACATCAACTTATTCTTTTGAGATAATGTCACTACACTCACCCTATACACAAATGTTGCTTATTTTCCTTTGCCATTTATTCAGCTTTGTGGCAGTAATTAGCAAAGGACTGTGATTGACTGAGAGAAAACTGAAGACATAAAACAGGAGCATGATGTGAAATGAAATTTCTATTATCACATTTATACCTTCCTCTTACATTTCACTATACAAATCAGAACTAGGAAGAAAAATAGTGGAGTTTTTTTAGATTCTTAATAATCTTTTCCTCTTTGTTTTAATTTTGCATTTCACATTCTAAGTTTTTGAGCCCTCTGTGTCCTTTTTCCACTCAGTTGCCCCTGTTCACAGCAATTTTGATCTATCTAAATATTAGACTCTGAGTTCCCAAAGCTAGCTAAAAAGCTCTTAAATGTCCCTTGAAGCTACTTCTGCTGCAGATTTCTGCATCCATTAGCTGTCCTGATATGGCTATTCTTAGAGCATTAGTGAAACGATCAAGCTCAGAAAAATAATTTCAAGAAAGGTTATCGTTATTTGTTTTGGTTCTGTTTCAGCCATTATAACTACAGCATAAGTAATTGATCCAGCATATTTTAGACAGGAGTTCAGGGGGTCATACAAGAAGGAGCATGACACCAGAGTTGGGGTATGGCAGTAACCTCCAAACCTAGCTTTATTCTCAGAGATTTTAACAGGGAAGCTCACTTTCCACCTTGACGTCAAACTGCTTCCAGTATGAACTTACCTCCCTCTTTTGCTGCTTTTCCCGCCACCCCTGGGGCTTCCATGAGATGAAGCATTAAAAAAACCTCCAACAAACTACGCAGTTTACAGGAAACAAATGACTTGTGATTCATAGCCTGATATCCAGCCTCATACTTAATTGATACCGGTTAGGCATAGCAGGACAGTAGTATTTGGCATTTTATGGCCTAACAGAAATGTCAGCCATCTGTTTGCACCTGCTGAAGTTGCTATGGATAAGTATTACAAATCCTGTAAGCATCTGGGCCTGGATTTCCATACCAAGGAAGTGTTGTTTGTTGATGACTGTCAACATGGAGGCATTGATAACTGATGCCAGAGATGTGTTTGAGAGGGAACGCTCCCTCCAATATGAACAACATGAACTCTTTCATCTATACCTAACCTTCAGAAGGACTGGACAGACATTTAGTTCTTGCAATTTTGCTATTAAGTTATGGCAAATGAACTAAAGTGTAGAGTCTATATTACTTGGGACAGATGGGAAATTAGCATGTCATAAAATTCATAAAAAAGTGGTTGATGATGCTGTCTGTCTCAAGAAAATAACTACCTAATGATTACCGCCTTTGAGAATACCAAGAGACTACGTTAGAGAACAGTCAGTTCTCTGGTTTATCTAACAGCTATTTTTTAGATGTTTGATATCCTTCAGGTAAGATGTTTTGTGTCGTTAACTTATTCCTTTAACTTACAGTTTTAACCCTTAGCTTTAAATTTTTAGACACTTTGTGTAACTGAGTGCTAGTGAAAACCAAGTTATAAATCTTGTTTCAAATATTTGCTCCAATTAGAAACTTTTTTTCCCCAATATTTCTTACTTAAAATGGTTAAAAAGATGTACAGAAATATCATTTTCTTAACAGACCTCATTTTTTCTATAAGGACTAAAAAGGTTGTGGGGTTCAGCAAATTCGTGAAGACCTTTGCCATTGTCTTTAGCGAGTCAGATACTGGGCACTGCAAATAGATGGTTAGAAAGCAACCAGTAATGTAGTTTCTGGGCTAAATAAAAAGCAAAACCCAAGTGGTTAGGTACAATACTTACTCCTGAGTACAGGAAATTTAGACCACTAAAGCCAGGTGAAATGCTCGGAACACTTTAGTATTCTTAATTCATTTAAAAATGTACATTCAGAATGAAAATTTAAACATAGAAATAACCCTTTTTAGAAACTATATACCATGACTTTTTGGCTTGCTTTCTGTTCCAGTAGACATCTTCAATTTTTGGAGGCAGGTCTAAAATGAGGGACATGTAGCATGATCTGACTCTATATCTGTGGAGAAGACACCTGAGCATAAGGGCCCCTGAGCTAACTCATCCTCTGGGAGACCAAGGTCTTGGCGTGCTTCTGCAGAACAGGTTAGACCCAACCGTATTATTGAAATGGACTAATTCCAGGATTCTTTTCCACCTGCCCACTTTTCACAGATGAGCTTCGAAGCTGAAGAGATGGAAGTCCATAATTTACTTCATTGCAAATTTTGTCAGGTTGGTTCAAATCAATCTCATCTGCAATTTAAACTAAAAAAGCTAACTTTGCAATGAAATAAATGATCGATGTTTATGGATGTCTAGATTTGCTGTCTACCAGCTGTGGGAAACTATCCAGCAGCTGGGGATAGTATAAGTTGTTGAACTGAGACACAGTAAATGCATCAGGATTTTTCTCTAGAATCCGCAAGCTTCCTGTGCTTGTGCTAATGTTCAGGTACTAAACTGCAGTATCATAATCACTTTAAGTGCTCTGGAATTATAAATACAGAAAAAAATATCTGCAAGCCTGAAGTTTAAGGACACTGGTGCATGTGAGGATTTTCATTAATATATTATGAACTGTTAGCAATGCAAACAAATTAATTTAACTTTTCTATTTCTTTCTCCCAGAACTCTTCCTCTGTTCTAGGGTACCAAAGATGATCATTATACCATTCAACTTATTCATAAAGCTAAAAAACATAATGCAGAAAAGACAATACATTCAACACCTTCTTTGTGCAAGAAATTCAATGTTAAAAGCTGCAACGAATTAAGTAATTCACTTGAGAGTGATAGACCACAAGATACTGAGGGGGTCCAATTACAGAGAAATTTTACAGCAGAATGAACCTGGAGAAAAAGATAAGGTTAATAATGTAAAATCTATTTATTTAGATTCTTTAAGACTTCTATTTTTATCTGGGGAATGAGAAAGTTCCCCTACAAATGTTGTCCTTTGGAAGGAGGGAGCTCCCTCACCAGTTTTCAGAAAAGCCCTTGCAGTGGCTCCAGTGAAGCTTGCAGTAGGCTGTCCTTGAATGCTAACTATGAAAGCAATAACAAATACCTACCTGCTTGTCGTCTGCCTAGAACTATCCATCATTTTAACATAATATAATCAATTATTAGATGAGTTCAAATAGCAAATAGTCATCAGAAAATCAGGGATAAGGAAAGCTGGCTGGCTCATGTCAGATAGCACAGCTAGGGATTAAAGAGAGAGGGAAAGGAGTTACAGCATGTAAGGAGGCAACGAAGTGTTTTTATCAGATAAACGTTCCCTGCCAGAATAGAGTGCGGGGGAGTCACTCGCCCTCTTCTTTCTCTGCTCCCTTTATGCTCAGATCTGGAGTGCTGCCAGATCCCTGCTCTGTCTCTTGTGCTATGTGCTGTAAGGTGGGAAAATCATGTTTTGCTGGGTACGATTGAATTGTCTTCTGTGCTCCCCTAACAGGACAAAAAAATCAAGGGAGACCTTTGGCAAAGTACAGGTCTACCTCCAGGTCATAAGAGCAGAAGCCCAGAGGAGAGCAGGAGGACTATGGACGGTCTCAAAAGTGAAACCAGTGGTTTTGCGGTACTGGCGAAGCTCCACAGTGGCTTCGGCCACATGCTGTTCAGCGCGCTCAACTTACAAGAGGCAAGGTTGCGTAGCGGTGTCTGTACACCTCGGTGAAGCCATGTGCTGAGAATGCCCATTCTCGGTGCGTACATCTCAGTCTCTCAGGCGCTGGCCCTAGGCAGAGGGGATAAGGATAGGTGTTAAGGTGAGCGGCATGATTCACACTTTTCTGTTGCAGGGTAAATTCATCTGGGACACGGGGGAGATTCTCAGCTGAGATCTTCTTAACAGAAAGAACACTTTTCTGAAAATCCTTTTCTCTTAAAGCTCTCTGAAGTTCTCATCTTCTCCAGGTATCTCCGATTCCCATGTTTACTCAAGACACTGATAGACACTTTTTTCCCCAGGCATACAAGAGTGACTAACCGTGCTACCGCTTACAGCTGGTCATCACCACTCCTGAGCTGGAAGTTGTAAACCAGAAAACTCAGGTGGCAAAATGGAAAGTCAGAAGTGTCTTATCTGCAAGCCAAAATGCAGATTCGGGCATTGCAGCGCATGAAGACAAACCCAGGTGACTATTTTGTGGAAGCAAATGCTTTCTGCATGGGAGTAGTGGCTCTTAAGATACGTAAAGTGCTCCAGCTCTTCCCAAAAGGAACATGTGACTGTTCCCTCAGTTGCCTTGAAATCTGGTAAGCACCATAAGAATGAAGGGCCAGATTAATGATCCAAATACGCTGTCACTTGAACTAAGGACTCTCACAGTACAGTCACCTTAGACACACAGGTATATAAACACACACACATCAAAGCTTTCCTAAAGATTGACAGGTTCTGTCAACTTTGCATACACAGACGACATTCAATCCATTATTCCAGCCAGTTCCCAAAGGTCTCAGTCATTCAAGATTTATACCTCAGCTTGTTGATGGAATCCACTTTATTTCTGGCAAAGAAATACTGAACAAGGAAATTGGAATTAAGCAGTTCACAGAAATATGAGCCTAACTCTTCGGAGAAAAGGTTTTGTGCCATATTTGCATTTAGCTGACAAGGTTCAAGGAAAGCTATTTCTGTACCCATTTACTGGTACAATCTAGGCAATGGTACGCTGAAATAAGGAATATAGGATGTCTGTAGGTTGTACGCACCTCTTTCCATCATATCTATGCAATGATTACTCAAAGACCATCCTCATTTCATATCACAGGTTTTCAACAGTTAGTGTTTTCAGGAAAAAACATTCACTATTCAGGAAACTCAAATGTGCGATACAACTGTACACGACTTTCTTGAAGAAAATTCCCACTTGATCCCTGCTAGCTCCAAAGAGTGAAACAGAAGATTTTCAGGACCTATGGCTTTTAGAAGCTCAAATATTTTTAATATTCTTTATACTCCTGAAGGGCATAGGACAACTAAGCCTGACTTAATCATGGGTTATTGATGTATCGTTACTGAGAAACAACAAAGTTTTTTTCAAATTCATGGTCTGGCTGTATTTTGTAAAAAAATATTTCTCCTTTGGAAAGGCTTTAAAAGCGAGATGGAAGTTCCTATGATTTCTTTTTTGGAAAGCCTTCTTTTTCTTCTGTGTGAATGATACCCTGAGCCTTTTTGTTTCCTGACAAGACTGTGTAGCCACGTCATTTTTTTTCTGTGGTGAACATACAGACGCGTCACCTGGCATGGCACTGCTAGATGACCTCTTAGCACATCCAGATGCCAGCAAGCTGCTCCACTACCAGTCTCTCTCTGAACGTAACCTGTAGCAGCGGTGATGAACACCATGAGGACTATAGAACCTCTCACATTGGAAATCAGCAAGTCACAGAATCACTGATCTTTCATGTAGGGGAATAAATATCAGAATTTTTACGGTGAATTTGATTCTCATTAACAGGCTGTTTCCCATTACTCTAGAGATATAAAAGGGAAAGTCTAAATAAAGTTTAGTCCCTTGTAGGGCCCAACAGTAAGATCCTTGAGTAGTCGTAATATACATAAAAAAAAGGAATTCTGTTTTGCATATTCCTTCTGTGTGTAACCTTTCTAAGGAGTTCTTAAGTAAAGGTCATTTTTCCTCCGTTAACATTATTTCCCAGAACAGACTGTTTAGGAACGACAGAATCACCAATACTCAAAGCAAATGAATATATACAATATACGTATGTCACTAAATTTAAGCATTTGTATTAGATTTAAAACAAACATGCAGTTTACTAACCAGATCAGTACAAAAGCCATCTCTGTAATCAAGTTGGCACCAGTTCACGGCAAATATAATTTGAAAAGGTTCACATTTAAATGAATCTTGCTTTTCATGCTCAAATGTCATTCCAAACTCCTAGGATGAGGTATTAACCCTTCATTCACTTCTATTTAAAGAAACTCAGCACTGAGCTTGAATAATCCTGACTGCACTTAACTCACCAAAACATAAAATTAAAGCAAACAACTACCCTTCCTCCCTAAATTGCAATCACTTAAGAGTTCTTAAGAAATACCAACCACAAATAGGTGGATAAGTTTAGTTTGCAGCTAAATCTGTGCCCTTAAGACTTCATCCTGGGTGGGATAGCCTAATCCCCGCCTTTATCAATTATGTCTTCAGAAATGAGCCGCTTAACCCTTTGCAAGCGGCATTTGTTCCACCGCACCGGGGGAGCCAGACGGCTCACGCGGGGGCAGTCAGGGCAGCTTCTCTCCTAGGTCCCCCCTTACCCACCGGAATGGAGGGGGGGGTTAGGCTCTCTTCCACTCATTTAGGGCTCCGCTCCAGACAAGGCTGACAAAAGCATTCAAAATACAGAGTTTTTCTAACTCACTGCCATCCCGAGGGACTCGGCTAGTCCAAGGGAAACTGAGCATAAGGGGGCGTGCACAGGGATGTCGCGCATCACTGGAGAACATGTGAGTATCTATGGGCACATAAAGTGCGTGTACATGAGTGCGTACTGCGTACACACAGACACCTATATACCCACAATATTTGTACGTATACATACAAACTCACACATATTTGTGCCTATCTGTCTATACACACAGCCTGATCTGCCTGGAATCCTGTCTTTCTGTCAAAACCATAGAAGGAAATGGAAAGTAGCTTCTGGTAAAAATGGTTCTGCAACATGTTCAGCTGGGCAGGAAGGTAAACCCAGCATGATTTGTAACTTTACTTTCCACCTTGCCCCATAGCGACCTCGGTATGTCGTGAGCCTTTGTCCTGGTTTCAGCTTAATTCAGAGTTAATTTTCTTCCCAGTAGCTGCTATAGTGCTGTAGTTTGGATTTAGGATGAGAATAATGTTGATAACACACTGATGTTTTAGTTGTTGCTCAGTAGTGTTTACATTAGTCAAGGACTTTTCAGCTCCCCATGCTCTGCCAGGGGCACAAGGAGCTGGGAGGGGGCACAGCCAGGACAGCTGACCCAACCTGGCCACAGGGCTATTCCATACCATACGGCGTCATGCTCAGTATAGAAACTGGGGGAGTTGGCCGGGGGGGCAGTGATCGCTGCTCGGGGACGGGCTGGGCATCGGTCAGCGGGTGGCAAGCAATTGCATTGGGCATCACTTGTTTTGTATGTTCTTGTATAATTAATTTATCCCCCCCCCGCCCCCCCCTTTTTCTGCTGTCCCATTAAACTGCCCTTATCTCAACCCACGGGTTTTATTCTGGTTTTTTTTCAGTTCTCTCCCCCATCCCACCGGGGCAGGGGAGGGTGAGTGAGCGGCTGTGTGGTGCTTAGCTGCCGATTGGGGTTAAACCACAACAGCCTTGAACTCAAAACCCACCAGGAAGAGCGGCCTGATGTACCCCACCTGCTCACAGCCAGAAGACGGATCAAAAGACACAAAGGTTTATCCACGCAAAAAAGTTTGCGGCGCTCGCGGTAGGTGGCTTTTCTGTGAACTCTACCCATGCCGGTCCCGAGTGACTCTCCACACCGGAGTGGAAGAGTTCTCTCAGTTTCCTGAACGGTCGTGTAGGAGATGTACAGTTTGACTCGCTACGTTTCTAAAAACAGGGGCAAATACTCTCGCCGGGTGCTGCCGCATGGCAGAGAGCGGCCGCGCCGACCCGCTGCACGGCCACCGCTCCGTGTGGGCCCGGCAGCGAACGGAGCGGCCAGCCGCCTCGGTGGCACTCATGCGCTCGCTCTGCTCCCACGGGCTCTTGTCGTTCTTCAGGCCTGTTTGCCTTACAACCTTTTTTAACAGGATGGTAGTCCTCATTAGGAGAGCTTTTGAGTTACTGAAAGGCTGTGTAACATTTAATTAGTCTTTATCTTTACAAGTAATAAAACGAGTACCTTTTGGTAAAAGAAGGCAGTCTCCGGCGTGCTGCTGGATAACAGGAAGTTTTTGATTTTCTATGCAAACAGCTATCAAACAGATTATAATTTTAGCTTCATCATTTGGTTAATTCACATTTTCTTAAAAGACGCATGAGAGCAGGTTTATAAATATTGCAACAAAGAAATCTGGAGTCGACAGTAAGAGGGGTTTCGAAGCTGACAGATGAGAACAATACTTGTGAAAATACAGTTTGTATTACCTGCAAACTGTTTGGTGTTTGCTAGTTTCATTTAAATAGAAATATTCGAGAACTTCTGATACTTTTTCAATTTACCTGCTGATTATTGATGCACCACGTCTTTGTTTTGAATAATCTTCAGTATTATTGTATCATTTTCAAATATTGGAGGTCTCCTTCTGTTTTTTAACAAATTTTTAGACTTTGTCAACCAACCAGACTGCAAAACAAAACAACAAAACACAAAAATAGCATAAATTTAACAGTTTCAAATTCAGTTCAAATGTAGTATCAAGACTGGCTTCTCGCAAAGACATATTGCTATTTTTTTTCTCAAACCATCCCTGTAAAATTTGCTCTCTGAAAATCTAACTCAGATGTCATATAAACTAGAGTAATGCCTTTTTCCACATGAAAGATATTTTTGATTTACATCAGTAAGCAGAAGATCAGGAGGAACTTCTTGACTATTGTCCAGTACCTGTACAAAAGCACTATAGGGGAAACTATAGTGGTTAGTCCAAAAATACTTAGTATGTGAAAATGGTTAGGACTGAGCTAGAGGATATTTTCTTTTGTAAACAAAAGATGTATTTGGGTGAAATATGGATATGCAAGATTAAGTCTTAAGTTAGAATCCCGTTACCCTTTTTTTCTTAAGCACGTCTTGTAAACAAAACAACAAAATTAGAAAAAAAAAAAGTTTTGTTTTAGGATATCAGATTGTGATATTTCAATGGTGCAAATAAAAGTTGAAGTACTGTAATGAATGGTTTAAGAATTTAAAATGTTTCCAATGTTGTTCACATTGACAATTCTCCCTCGACTGAACATTTGCCACGACTCCTCCCTTCCCATTTATCCAGCAAAGTTGTTCCAACCAGGAGTAAGCAGGTGCCAGTTTTAACTCTTGCAGCCCAGAAAACATAGCTGTCTGTCTTACCCTGGGTATGCTTCTGGCACCTGTGACACTTGTCCCTGCACGCACGTGCCACTGCAGACCATTCGCTCGCCATTAGTCAGTGGTAAGACCGACGCCGTGGTTGCTGATACGGCTGATACGGCAGCTCATGACGGCCGGGGTCTCAGCCGAAGTTGGGAGCAGAAGGGAGAGAGAGAGGAGGGACTCCATCCGAAGCACGAGGATGCCCACTGCAGATGTTCACCTGGCTCTCGCCGCTCTGCAGGGGGGGGTGCATGCACTGCCTCTGCTTCTGTACGTGTCTGCTGCCCCACCAGCTGAGCAGATGAGATGCCTTTTCTCCTCACAAGTTCTTCCTCAAACTCTCGTCATAAAATGTCTGCAAAGAGAGGAAGAACAGAGGTTAGAGAAGGAGGGACTTTTAACGTGCTACTTGGAAACGCTTCTTTCTTCTTTTGTTTTTTAGAGAGAGAGAGCCGTGATGGTCATCCTGATCCACTTGCTAGAGGTCCTGAGTGTGTAACGGAGAAGAGTTGCACTAGAGAAAATGTAACCAATCGGTTTGGCGTTTGAGTTTAAAAACTGTGCAATATGTAAACCGTGCGTAACCTCGAGTGGGGCGATCTCCATCTTTGTCACATTTCCCCAGAGTCACACCACAGATCACAACTACAAAAACCAAAAGTAAATTGAAGACCCGTGTAAATACACATCCATATATACATTACTATTTCCTTTGGACTCAGCCATGCTAATTCATAATTCCAACTGCAGGATTCTCCAATGTTTTAATGATCGGACTGAATAAATGCAATTAACATCTACTTTATGCGACAGAATAAATCTGATCTTGTCTAATTCAGCTTTTCAATCTAGCCACCATTCATCAAACTGAAAGTTTGTTTCACTGGACTATTTGGCGCAGAATAAATACTACTTGTAAAGTAATGCGACATGAATAAATATTTTGTAACAATAAAAAAGAGTGCTTTGCTTGACTAAAGAAATAACAGAACACTTGTCTTTCCAACATGCCGTATGGAAAACAAAAGAACTTCCAGAAAATCTTTCTGGTGACATATTGAGGTCAGTGTGAATCTGTTTCTGGCAGTGCCAGGATAACATTTGCAAACTCTTAACTTATGGGGGTTGTGGAGAAAAAAATGACTGATCATATTAAATAATCCTCATCACTAGCCAAGGTCGTGTAAGTCCTCTTAGTAACGCACGGTACTGCTTAGCATTGCTGCTCATTTTGGACTACTTGGATGACAAATGTTCCCTCCACCATGCTGCTCATTGAAGAATAGGTAACCAATTAGAGTTACCTCTCGAATACTGGTTTTGGTTTTACGAGTGATCTTCCATTTCCTTTTTTGACAACTCTTTTGATCTGTCCACTTCCTTGTTCCCCTCAACTTTCAATGCAGTCCTTAAGGTTAATATTCCCTAGGATAGGAAAAGTAGAGTATATTGCTTCAGGTTCTCTAGGAAAAGAAAAATGAAGGTGACAAGCATAGAAAACTTGTTGCTTTCTGTTTGACATTGGAGAGCTTGTGCACGTGCACCAAAAATGTTCCCAGCCTCAACACCATTTCAAAGATATTAAATGGGAATTATTTCCTGAGCTCAGTATCTGTAAACATTCAAAATGTGATAGAAGTCTCTGTAGTGCAGAACAGGGTTTTAATCGGTATTTAGTGTAAGAAAAAATGATGTCATCCTGATAACTACTAAATAAAATACATGCTAAGTGAAAAAAATGCAGCTAGGAATATGACATTTCTAGAACTAAAAGTAGGAAAGTTATAAACAATACAATTAAATTTCCTCTTTAAAAATCTCTAATTGCTATAGTTCTAAATGGAATGACTTGTCTAAACAAAGCAAGTAATTACTGCTTAATGCCTGCATGACCTGGAATAAATAAATTATGTTAATGACAGGTGGGAAGACACAAATAATACTACACTGTTGACACTGATCTCTCTCTACCTTTGTTTTTACTTTGTTTTGTTTTAAAATAAAAAAATGAGTTTACATTCTAAATTATAGTAGCAAGCCTTTTCTTCGCATAGTGTGGAGTGACTCATAAAATGCAACCACGTACGGTAAGAAAGCAAGCCATCAGGATGAAAAGGAATTAATTTTCACTGTCTCACTGTCTTTGCTGGAGCAGCCTCAACAATTTATTCTGTTGGTTTGTTTTTCCTTTTCTGGGTTCTACATTTACACATGAGTTCAGCATCTTTCCAGCTGATGAAAAAAGAATGTGTCAAGGGAACATTTTATTTCGGTTTAAACACAAAAGATCTGTGATATAGGACTGCTTTTTCTAGTGTTTGGTCAATATCTGCAATAAACAACAGCTGACAGTCTTTTGAGAGATTATAGTAAGCTCCACGTTTCTAGGATTTGATAGAAAACATTTCCCTTAAATTCACACCTGTGATAACTTATTTTTTAATCAATAGAGATGGCCAATAGACTTTTTTTATTATTTTCTAGGCAGTAAGGAGATAACAGGGAATATTTTAATATGAATAAAATCGAATATATATATAAACATACAATTTGACCTAGGTTAATGCCAAAAGAAATCTGAAAGCAAAAGGAAGATAAAACTTCTATAAAGATATATGGCAACTAGAATTTTTCCAATGTTTGTCAGATTTTTAAAACCACTCTTTCTGTGAGAGCTTTACTTGTAGAGGGAGAGGTGGTTGCTTGTTCCTTGTTTGTTTGGTCAAGGTTTTGTTACTCCTTTTCCAGTGTCCCTCTTCTCATAATTGAGATTACAACTTTTATAAATATGAAGTAATGTTGAAAAGTTTAATGAAAATGAAAATAATGCCTGGTAAAGTGATTTACAACTGAAAAAAGTGTGAGGATATTGGCTTCAGACATGCTGAACAAGTATTAACCAAAAGAGTCTTGAGAAATCTGCCTTTTAGTTTAAATATGACTCAGTGCAGAACATGAGAGAAAAGTTCTCAAGAGCAGAAAAGGCACAACGTAATTTTACAACTAATTATTAAAAAGAAGACACAGTTAGAAATACGATTACTTGCTACCTTCACCTTAGGATCATTACTGCCAAGGTAGACTAATAATGCAATTACTTTTAGAAGAAGTTCTTATTTTGCTGAATTAACAGAAACTGGTAGATGTACAATTTAATATGCAAATTGAAAAAGGGGGTTGTAGAATTCTGGCAAGAATTCCCCTTTTATTTGTGCGTGCTCATTATTTTAAAAGGAATCTAGATACATTTCTTCAACTTAACTAACTCTTCTTTCTTTCTATCAAGTAATGACTCCTCATCATAATTGCTACACATTGAGATTTCCAAAATTGCTGAAGGGAGTTAAGTGTTCAATTCACTGTGAAAGCCAGAGGGAGAAGAGCATGTTACACTGAATTTGAAACTCACACACGTTCACACAATGCCACCTGGAATTTAATTAACCCTTTCTATTAAAAGATGTGAAAGCCTTTATGAAAGTTTCATATTAAAAAAAAAAAAACAAAAAAAAAAAAAAAAAAAAAAAAAAAAACCACAAAAAACCA
>VZTL01075364.1:0-20044 GCA_013400535.1 Scopus umbretta
CAGTTTTGTCCATAGCTTTTTAACTAAATAACAAAATTAGTTCAGTGCAAAAATTTAAGAGTCTGATCTTGCTCTCAGATAACTCAGCCACAATATTACTGTTTTCCTATATGGGGCAATCAAAATTTTAGGTATTATTTTTCTCTATTTATCCACCTTCAAAATCCAAGAAAGAGTTCCCATTTGGTCCTCCACGTATACTTCAGTGGCTCGCATAAGATTTTCTCCATAGTCTTAGTTTTCCAACTTCAAAAACCTGTAATGGTACTTTCCTACCTCAATAGCACATCAGTCCTGAGTACATATACATTTGGGACAAGCATAAGAAAATTAGCCTTTGCCCTGTACTATTCACTTACTAGTGCTGAGTACAGAAGCAGAGCATTGATTTCACTAGGCCATTATCATACGTTTAGTGCCGGTTGGCAGTCGGTGCTTCACAGGAAGATGCAAAACTTGGCACAGTGAAACAATTGCATTAATCTCAGATTGTTACCTGAACACCTTCAGAAGGCAAGCACTTGAAAATGTCTTTGAGAGACAAGACAACATTCCTTCTTCCCAAACTGAAATTCCAGTCTGAAAAATATACTGGATTACTCTTCCCTGTGTATATGATACGGTCAGTTATGTTTTAGTCACTGCATCTTGAAATATAAGAAATCCATCTTTTTGCTAAGGAGCAAGTGTGAGAAAGGTTTCAAGATTAAGGAAAATCAGACTGCTATCTAAAACTGTCTGCAGCTTCTGTGGACCTCTCTGAGCTCAGTCCAAGGAATCATCATGGAATTGTAGCTGGGACACCCTGGCTTCTCTCAAATGCTAACCCAGGGTGATAGTCTAGCTTATACAGCCCACAGTTAAGTCTATGCTGAGGCTCATAATACGCATCATCTTTCTTCATTGTTTTATTTGTTGGTGGTTTGTTGTTTTTTTGTTTGCTTGTTTGTTGTTTGGTTTTTTTTTTTAATCTGAAACAAAAACCACAGAACATCCTCACTTTTCAGT
This sequence comes from Scopus umbretta, assembly GCA_013400535.1. Taxonomy (NCBI): domain Eukaryota; kingdom Metazoa; phylum Chordata; class Aves; order Pelecaniformes; family Scopidae; genus Scopus; species Scopus umbretta. The sequence goes on from VZTL01075364.1 coordinate 1,009, forward strand.
CAGGTGGAATATTGTTTGCTCCTGGGCAAATGGTACACTCACAGCCTCATACTTGTGAGGCAGTAGGTGATCCATTCCAAAGAGCAGTACAGGTTTCATGGACTCTCAGTGGGCCATACAACATTGACGTGCAAGCATAGGTAGCCCCAAGATATCAGATCTTATTAATCATTATATTGTTGTTCATAGAAAAGTTTTGTTAGAGAATTTCAAAGGGTCTCTTGAAATTAGTAAATCAAAATTATTTTCACCCTCTGAGACTAGAACAAATAGATTCATGTTACTAAGGAAACCTGTCTGTGCAAGTGCCTAGATGAGAAAATAGCAACAACAACAACAACAAAAATCCCTGAATCCATTGTTAATAAGGTTATTTTCTTTCATAATATTTGTGGCATGCACTAAAAGCATGACTATATTGTTACAAAGACACTCATTTGGATGACCTACATAACTCATTCATGGCTTTGCTGCTTATGAGTCTTTGACACATCTATCCAAAAGAGATGTCAGTAAAACATTTACACAACACCTTGCTATCCAATGTTCTGTTTTTGTGATAAAGCAAGTTGTACCTTAAAGTAGCCAGAATTTCAATACATGAGCTTTTCAATACTGAATTAAATTTCTGCCACTATGTTCTTATGAAAGCAAACGGCAAAATCCTAAAACAGGGGCAGACTATAATAAATCTCAAACATTCCTTAGGCAAATGTATAAGTATGTAATGGGGATCAAAGCTGAATATATAAATCCAAGATGTGAAAAAGAACAAAATATCATCAAAGTGACTAATATCACTGGCAGACAACCTACCTATCTAGTGTCAGACTACCAACTGGAAGATAAAGAAGTCATATAAGGGGGAAAATAATCTTTTCATACTATAGAGGAGAAAAGAAATTAAGCTCAAAATCCCCTAAACAAAAACCAACACGTACAATGCTCTTAATATGCCATCTTATCTATGCATTCATCAATCAATGTAAGTATAAGGAAATATGTACCAAGAGCCAACTAAAATACTAACATATACAGATAAAACATTGGTATATATTTACAGTAGCATACCAATATACAGCCATGTTCTATATCTATGGAGACAAAAATATGTTTGCAGGTAGTGTAAAATGTATTTTATTAGGCTAAATTCTAGAACTGATTAAAAAAATCAACCATTTATGCACAGAAATCCTTCTTCAGGTAATTAAAGATGGTACAAATTTACAGCTATATTAGTTGGTCTAACAAAAGGATATTAATACTATTTATAAACCTGGTTTGTTTGTGTCCATAGGACTTTGTTGCTATAGCAAAACATCATTACCTCTACATAGGTATATCTACCATTCTTCCTTGATTTAATACAATTGTTGGGATTTGATGAAAGCTGTGTTAATTGAATAATGTATTCTCAAATTATTACTCAATTTCTCAACAAAACTGAACAAGAAAAACCTTCTAAAGCATATCTCAAAAACACTGAAAATCACCTCTTACTGTTTGTCTGTCAGGGTATACATAAAGTTTTGGGGGATTCTTTCAAACAGCTAATAAATCTGTCCACAGCTAAACTTATATTTTAAATGGCAGTGAAAGCAGTTGTTCTCCAAATCAAAGACAGATATGAAAAAATGAATCCACATTTATCATGCAAAATGCTTTGAGGCAATTTCAGAAGAGAAGCAATGAAAAGTAATTCCAATAAAAATACAAGAAGAATAACAGGAGATACAAGCTACAGTACAAGAAGGAATAGAAATTTTAAAATGTTTACTGAACCTAATTTTAAATGATTGTTAAGTAAAAGCGCTTTTTAGAATATTAAGCAGATGTTTAATCAACTCATTTGAAAAATTAAATAATAGATAACAAAATTTCAGGCTATTAGCAGAATATCATTACAAATTTAAAGCAAAATAAAGTGGTTCGGCTACCTGTGTGAATTTAGATGCAAAATATTTTGTATAAATTTTGTTATGTAGAAATAGTTTAGGTATTGGCCCTGTAAAAAGACACTTCTAAGTTTGCAAGCTTTGAGTATCTGACTTTCATCTCTGAAGCATTGTGGTCTCATCTAACCACTGCATGCTGCAAAAAAGTGCTTGACGTTGAGCAAATTATATTGTATGACATAGTCGTACAATAATCAGCATTTAATTAAGAGTTAAAGATACAATTTATACAAATAAAACTCTAGGTTACCTGAAGGATGAAAATGTTCCAGGCGCAGGGTATTATTTTGGCTGTTCTGTCTATGGGATTACTGTTGGATTAATAGACCTCCCAGGAAGAGCACTGTGAAAATGGGATTTTCATGACATGGAAAGAAATTTCAAACACACTTCTTAGTGGAACTTATGTTAAGAGGCAGTCATTACCAGTAGGTTTTCGATGAGTTGTACCAAAAAGAGGAAGGGTGAAGAAAGAAAAAGAAGAAACACTGCTCATTCTTCAGTTGTACAGATAAAGAATGGAGGAGGAACTGAGCAGACAGTTTTGAAGAGGGTGTAGGCACGCCAGGAGAAATTACAGAAAAATAAGTGTACTTAGTTTAAAGGGAAAGTAAATTGTACAAAATGTGACTAGCAAGAAGGTAGCCTCAGCAGATGGGCTGGACGTTGAACACAGCACAACTTTAGCTAGTGGATGAGGAGATGAAAGACATGCTGCAGAAGTGACCTCAGCAGAATTTGGCGCTAGCAGAACTGGAGACAAAACAAAGCTCTGAGCTGAGGTGTCTGGGACTATGGTTATGGACGTATAATTGGTTATTTTTCTTCTTTAAGCTATTGCTTCTGACAGCAATACATTCAAATCTAAATCAGAGTAAAGACAAGCAAAGCAGGCTGTTTTGTGCTATATGGAACATATTGTATGATGTATCCACAAAATTGTAAGTAAAGCTGATGCAACAAACTGCTTGTAACATTTTTACTGGAATGAAATTATGCTTAGTCTCTCAAGATAGGATTAATAGTGGCAAATTAATTTATGCTCCCTCTAAACTAGTAGGCAGAGATATGCAGCCAGTATAGTCATGATAACGTCTGACACGCTTGTCTCCAGTGCAATAAATTTAGATGAGGTTTCCTCTATGCGAATTGAAAACAGATATCTGATCCAAAAGAAAGTGATGCTGTATGAAGCAATTTGCAGGGCTGTGTCAAGCCATACTGAGTAATGCTCCTTGTGTTACAAATTAGTATGATACGAAAAGCATTGTCTTTTTGACCTACACTATGAGATACAAGATTGTATAAGTGACAGGACAGGTAATAAGTGTTGTAATTGTCCACACTTATTTTGTACTAAAATTCCAGTCAGTTGGCAAGGTTAGAATCATGCCTTTAATGAAGAATTTTTTTTTTATTATTTTTTTTTTTTTAACATACAGGAATGAATCATTATAAAAATGTAACAACAGATGAGCTCTAGAAAGCTCAGAGGCCGATCCTGGTAAAGCATGCAAAGTCTCAGCTGCATGCCTGAATCTGCTGGCTATGCCAAATAGAATGAAAATATTGCAGGCGCAAGATCTTATGACAGTTTCTTTAAGTTCTGCTTTCAGCGCAACCCAAAAATTCTGCAAGAGGGACCCCTGTCATCTTTCTGTCCATCTTTAATATGTTAAGAAAACTTCTCTGGTTTTCAGAAGAGAAAGAAAAATATTTGAGGTCTCAGCTGTGCAGAGTTTCTCTTGGCACACTAATGGTCAAGTGGAAAGTTATCAAAGGAAACTCTGCACCATTCTACACTCTAACATTATTTCGACGAGACTGAAGGACACTAATATATACCAGCTGGCTATAATCCCTAGACCAGTATATCAAATAAGCAAAGCCAAAATACACTGTCATGCCTCTCTTCATGCCTCCTGCCTTGAGGGTGAGTACAGGACACAGCACAGCACCCCAGAGGTCACCTTTCCAGTGCTTTCATGAATTCTAGGCATGATCCACACGTTGATTAAAGTCCTGCTGCATTACCCGAGCACTCTTCCTTCCTAAATTAAATTTGCATTGCATGAAACAACCGAAGCCAGCATGTAGCCCAATAAGGTTCAATGCATGCAAGTGTATGGAAAACAGGGATGTCTATCAGAGCAAGGAGTATAAAGGAGAATCTCATTTTTAAGACATAACCCCCCCCCATCAATAAACAAAAAAACTCAAAAGTCTGATTCTGTGTGCACTGAGAGGTTCCTTGTGCTGAGTGGCACCTTACTTATAAAATATTCTCATAGATTCTATGGATCTCCCTAGTGCGTAAGGCACCACCATTTACCATTGTGAGTATAGCTGCCCGATCCAAGGTATAAGAATTAGACTGTAATTTTCCAGCTTTGCAAATGTGAACAAGTGCACACAGAGCTCCCAGTGACAAAGTTTAAGGCTAACTTTCAAAGAAACGAGGTAAGAAGCAGCATTTGGAAACTGAGAAGACTCTCCAGCCACTGTAGCATAACTTAAGTCACATTTGAAGAAAACAATCTGGATTCTCTTGCTTCCCCACCTTAACACTATGTTTATCAGCAGTTCAGACATTGAGAACACCTATCAGTTATGCTGGGACAGGAAGACAAAATTGTTTGGGTTACCCTAAAATAATATACTTGGATCTAGAATCTCCTGGATTCCAACAGGAACTGAACAAAAGCCAGATTATTTTATTTTTATGCTAAATGTGCAAACTGTTACCTGCACTGATAAAGCATGTGCTCCTCTCTCTGCTCCATCTTAATATTTATGAACTGGTTGTGAGCACACTGGCATACTGCCTGTCTTGCTCCTTGTACTGAGTTGCATGTCCTCAAACTGCAGAACCGAGCTAAAGGCTGAAGGCATTACAGCTTTAATGTCACCAAAAGTAGTTACACAAATGTAATTCCAAATTGTTCATATGTTACTGCTGTCCATATTATTACATAAGTGCATTTCACTAAGGTCAGCGTATTAAAAACCACATAATACTGAAAATATGACCACCATTTCAGATATATAAATGGTTGTAGAGAGTCACCCCAAAGACCCTTAGACACAGGAACTTATATTTGCCAGTGGCAGAGTCAAAAAGAACACAAGAATATAAAAATCAAGAAAAATACATATGCTACTTCCTTGAATACTCTAACACCTTCTAAACACTTGAGAGACAGATTACTCAAATCAAAAGTTTCAATGGATGTTGTAATGCTGAAAGGATTTATCTTCCATGAACATCTACTCCCCTGTTGAACCAGCATAAAGTTTTACCATACACAACTATCTATAGCAACATATTTCACAGCTTATTGTTATTATTATTTCACAACTTTATATTGTCTTATACGTATTATATTATTTGAATGTTCCTTAGACAGGTACCTGGAATCGAATGGGTTTTAATCAAGCACAGCAATGTAAATCAGCAAGGCGCTTCAGGTATAAAGCATGAAAACAGTCCCACTCAATTATGTGACTGTTCTGTTAACTTTATGCTCAAGTATTTTGCTAGTGTAAAACTGATTTTTTTTCAATTATATGGATAGTGCCAGAACATACTGTGCCTCTGGACTTATGTCCTACAAAATGTGTACTAAAAAAGCCTTAAGTCTTAAAAAAACCCTCAAGTCAAATGTAAAAGTGGACACTTAGTTATCTTTATATATTTCATTATATTTATTTCTTTTTGATCGACGGACTGACTTTTTTTTTTTTTTAATTTAAATGGGCATCTGCAGTTTTGCAACAGAACTACTGCAACATCATAGAGCACTAGAAATCAAAACTGAGATAGAGCATTAGACTACCATAAACGACGACTGCCCTTGCCCTAGCTGAAAGATGGGCAAAAGAAACCCGATAGAGCAAACAACGAACAGGGTTTTGATCAAATCTTGAGCAAGGTCTCTTGTATTTGACCCATTTTTAATCTAAAAATGCCATTAGGCTGTCATATAAAATATAACATGTTTTGATAAAAGATTCCAGTCTTTAACTATGTCCTGGTTTCAGCTGGGATGGAGTTAATTGTCTTCCTCTAGCTGGCATAGTGCTGTGGTTTGGATTTAGGATGAGAACAATGTTGACAAAACACTGATGTTTTAGTTGTTGCTCAGTAGTGCTTCACTAGTCAAGAACTTTTCAGGTTCTCATGCCCTGCCAGTGAGAAGCTGGGAGGGGGCACAGCCAGGACAGCTGACCCAACCTGGCCACAGGGCTATTCCATACCATACGGCGTCACGCTCAGTATAGAAACTGGGGGGAGTTGGCCGGGGGGCAGCGATCGCTGCTCGGGGACGGGCTGGGCATCGGTTAGAGGGTGGCGAGCAATTGCATTGTGCATCACTTGTTTTGTATATTCTTTTATCATTATTTTTTTTTTCTCTTCCCCTGCTGTCCTATTAAACTGTCTTTATCTCAACCCACAGGTTTTACTTCCTGGTTCTCTCCCCCATCCCACCAGAGACGGGGGTGGTGAGCGAGTGGCTGTGTGGTGCTTGGTCGCTGACTGGGATTAAACCATGACGAACTATAAACTGAATGCTAATAAAGTGTACATGGTTTTTAATGTGGGGCTTTTAGCATACACTTTGATTTTTTAAAATCACAAATTTTAAAAAAGTAGAACATGCAAATTGAAAATGAGTTCATGGTGTGTGATATCATTATCATACATATTCAGTATTAAAGGGCTCACAATGTTCCTGGGCTGGCTGAAAAATAAGTGCCATCAATGCAAGCTGTAGCAAGTTAAAGCCATTTAGAATAACAGAAATATTAATTATAACACATGTTGGAAAGGGACAACATCTATTGCATAGGAGACAAACAAGACTTGTTGTCCAGTGGCTCAGAAAATCTAAAACATGTTCATATGGGGTTGTTTCCTTCTTTCTTTTTCTTGGGGAAACACCAAGAGAAGAGGTGCAGAGCTGGTACTCAAAAGTCACCAGTGTTTTCAATTCAGTAACAGATGTCCAATTATAGCCAAATCAATTACTATAGCTCTGCATTAGTGTATAACATATTCAGGTCTAACTTACATTAGGCTGTCATCAAGTATATCTTTAAAGTGTTTTGCAGTTGCATGGCACTAATGTTGTATCAAGATGTTTACAAGCACTGAGAAAATTCATATTCATATCACTGGAATTCTAGATTTAGATTGGTGTCATGTACAATTTATCTGAAGTAAATGTAAACAGTTTGGCTGGCTAGGATGTGGCTGTGCAATCCTTTTTTTTCCCCACCAACAGTGACAGCACATGCCTCATTCTGCTGACAAGGAGCTTACTCTGCTACTTTCTTTCATGATGTTCAATTCCTTATGGTTTGTTTTATTTGCGTTTAGCACTTCTTCAATATAGGCATTTTATAAAAACAAAAATTCACCTTGCTCTTCTTTAAAAATAAGCAAAAATCCAATTACCACTTCAAGGTTAAGAACTTCAGGCTATATCGTGTCCTTAGCAAATATGAAAATGCTAATTTTGTGCTTGTACATAACATTACATTAGTTCTGTCACATGACTGCAGCATCTTACAGAGGCTCCTATCGAGTAGTTAGAGACCGTTTTACATGTGCTGCTCAATATTGCTGTTAAAAAACCTTGGCTCTTTCAGAGCTTTGAACATATGACTTTGTCATAGCACTTGTCCCAAAATGATTGAAACTGAACCTTAATATATATAGGAGAAATCAGAAAACTTACAGTTACACTGCAAGCCTAGAACTGTCAGTTCAGAATTTTCATTTTTTACTTACTCAATGCAAGATGAAAGCTCTGTCTTTGTATCTGACTGTAACATCGTAAGCAATGACATATACCTGGAGACAGTGACAGCACATCCATGACAATTCAACAGATCGGTCACCGCTCTCACACTGGGAAAATTTCTGAATTTATCAAAATAACTGTATTTATAATCTGAAAAAAAGATCTAGAGGTTTTTTTTGTATTTTTATGCTTTTAATAATCTTGACTCCTACAAACAATAAACTGACATCATCTCATTGATGAAGTATCAACATAACATATATATATATATTTTTACCTCAAGTTCACAAGCAATTTGGTCTTACACTGACATTCCAACACATCCTATGAGACTTCTTGGTGGACTTAAATTTCGAGAAAACAAAGCAAAACATGTTACTGACATATCCAAATTAATATGTAGTTATCCAGAAAAAATTAAGAAGTGTCAGGGAAGCCTCAGCTATACTTCAGTATTTTCTATGGAAAACTTTCACAATTATTTGTTATTTTATACAGTATTTTGCCATCTATTACTCTGTCTGAAAATGTTTGAGACAGCTGCTTACCTCAACTGAATATTTAGCAGAAGCTAAATATCAAAACATAGTATCAAAGAATTTTGAGCAACACTCCCATTCACATACGCTTGTTGGAAGGAAAGATCATTTCCTCTCCAAAAGTGGAATATCTGAAAAAATGTGGGTATGCCAGCATCTGCCTGTAGCAGACCTTGTGTGATTAACTCCATAGATGGCGATTTTTGCTACTTCAAGGGAATACAATCAACAAGAAAAAGCCAAAACAAAACAAAACCAAAGATTTTCATTGATTTATAATTTGCACAAAACCTTGCCTTTCTACCAGAGTCTCCTGCTGTGAACTTTGTACTGATACTTCTTTGTGGGTTGCCAGGTATCAGTTCACAGTCAGCATGAACAAACCAAAGCGTTTAATTTCCACCTTGCTGCCCTAACTCATTTTTCAGTCTTTATAAATACCATTAACATCTCATCTGTAATTCAAATCCCAAACCCAGGTACTGCCTTTAATGTGGATCTTTCCCTAGACTTCACATCAGATATTTTAATCTCGCTCCACCTTTCTATACAAAACTTCTAAAGGGAAGGCTTTCTTGTGTGTCCAAACAGATGAAATTAGCACCTTGGCCTTGTATCTAACATATTTCAAACTCCGCTTGTCAGCCTTGACATCCTCCATTTTACACCATGGAAATCCACTCAAAACGCTGCACAAAAAGTCAATTTTCCTTATTAATCGCAGGTACACTGTCAACTCTGTTTTCTCTCAATGGCTTTCTCTTCTCTCTGAATTAAATACAAAATTGTCTTCCTGTATCACTGGTTCCACTGTGCACTACTAAGGTGCCACCCTCTTCTTTTCCCCACCAGTTCTCCATCTGTTGAACTGTCAAAAATCTTGCTATAGTCTCCTTTTGCAGACATCTTTTATAGTTGGAAACACTTGCAAATTTCCTAGAAGCACCTCACTATCTTCTTCCTCTTCTCCATATTTTGCCAGGACAGTGCTAGACCATAAAGCTTATGAAACTTTTGTTCAAGTCAAGTAGCAGATGGGATGCAAATATTATTTACCATGCCAAATGGTCCTTTCTCATCATTATATGGTCCTATTTGTTTGTTGCAGGTATCACTAATCTTATGACAAATTTTTGTTTCTTGACATATGAAGGACTTTTTTTGCATATTTAATCTTACTCCAGACAGTAGGCACATGTGCTATAGCACATGTACGCTAGAACAAAGATCACCAAGCTGTGAATAGTCTTCTGCTTCAACTGTCTATTGCACACTGTGGATTCACAAAATAACTTCAACTTTGAACTGTCTGTCATTTTAAGGGTATCATCAAAATCTATTTCACAGAGATTTCCTGTACATTTTCATGAGACCTTCGATTAGGATAGCCCAATATGTTTAAATGATACACCTATTGAGGCCCTGGACTTTTCCTTATCAGTAGTTAGTGTTTATCTTCTCTGTTATTCATTGACTCAAGCTTTCTACAGCTTTAATTGTGTACTTTTGTTGTGGTTTAGCCCCTTTTGGCAACTAAGTGTCACACAGCCGCTCGCTGATCCTCCTCCCCACCCCAGGTGGGAGGGGGGAGAGTATCGGAAGGGCAAAAGTAAGAAAACTCATGGGTTCAGATAAGAACATTTAATAAATGAAATAACACAGTAGAAGCAGGGGGGAAATAACAAGTGATGCAACCGCTCACCACCTACTGACCGATGCCCAGCCCGTCCCCGAGCAGCGATCGCTGCCCCCCGGCCAACTCCCCCCAGTTTCTATACTGAGCGTGACGCCGTATGGTATGGAATAGCCCTGTGGCCAGGTTGGGTCAGCTGTCCTGGCTGTGCCCCCTCCCAGCTTCTCACTGGCAGGGCATGAGAACCTGAAAAGTTCTTGACTAGTGAAGCACTACTGAGCAACAACTAAAACATCAGTGTTTTGTCAACATTGTTCTCATCCTAAATCCAAACCACAGCACTATGCCAGCTACTAGGATGAAAATTAACTCTAACCCAGCCAAAACCAGGACAACTTTAAAAAACAATTTCATTTTTTTATATCATTGGTTTCATAGATACTAGTAGTCTTAAAGGAATTCCTCAGACAATTCTCACCTTATTTGGAAATGCACACAAAATCCTCCTTCCCCCTGTGCCCCCCCCCCCAACTTCTTACAACACTAAAACTTTTCAAAACTAAAGAATATTTTTACTTTCAATAGCCCTAACTCTCTTTTTACTTAATCTTACTTTTACTTACCCTTTCGTTATTATTTCAACATTACAACTGTATTTACCACACACAATTTACCACTCTTCGTCTTCAGCACCTGGATGGTTTCTCAGAAAAGCATAAAATGTCAGAGCATTACGATTCCTCATGCATGTTAGAACCATTTAAATATGCAACTTTGTTGTATGCAATGTTGAGATATCTGTATCAAAAACTGTATTCTTTCATTAATAAATGTCTAATGAGATTCAGCTTGCCATTTAGCACCATAATAGTCATTGCTCAAATTGTATTTTGCAGTAGGAAGTTAAAACTGAAAAATGACCCCAAGTAAAAATGTTGATGTTCAGATAATTAACATTTTAGTAGTTCCCTTTTGACAATGCCCTGTGACTCTCTTCTGCAGAATTCCCCAAGAGCTTTATATAGCCTCACTTAAGAGAACATGTGATTAGGCAGGATTTAAAAGATCCCACTGGCCACTTCAAGCTCTATGTCAGCTTCAAAAAGAAACCAAACCCATTTACCCTGTATAGTTTAGTTTTGTGACTAAGATTTCCTAATATTTAACAGAGGTGCTGGAAATCCAAAGAAGCTTTAAAACAACCAGGGAACAATGTAAAGCCAGAAGTGAAAATATTTAAAGAGAAGTAAAGAGGATTTCAAATCCATTTTACACAGCTGCATCTACTGTGACAGTTTATTAAGCTGCAAGGCAAGGGATTTTTTTTTTTTTTTCTTGCTGAAATATTTACCACAAGCTAAATAGAATTGTCACAGTGTCTCAAGTCACTGCTGTGGAAAGCTGAACATTAGCATTCCCAAATGAGAACATTACTTGATTGATTCACTGAGTGAAAGGGTGAGTGAAATCAGATCAAAATGGAAGCCAACATGCAGCATTCAGATCTGTGGAGGGAAATAAAAACGGGAGAAAAGCTGGAGGGGGGATGTAACAGGATTTGGGCATGGGTGGATAGAAAACAGCTGAGAATTTGCCATTTTTGGAACAGCTTCCAGGCTCTGATGGTGCACCAAGCAGAAAGCACATACATTTGAACCTTTCTTTTTACATGAGAAGCTGCACAATTTCATGAGGGCTTGAAAGGAGTTATGATTTCTCTTTGAGGAAGAGACCACCTTTGTCAAGGAGAGCAATGTGTAAAGTGATGATCTGGGGTTTGTCTGCATTTTCTGAAACCTTTAACATAGGGCAAGATCCTTTAAGTTGTACCATTCTCAAGTGATGCATTACCGGATTTGGTAGAAAGGCAGAAACACAAAGTACTTGATCTCCCAGCTAGGCTACCATTGGAAACATCTCTCTCGAAACCACCTGCCAACTGCAACAAGCTAGATCTGCTACCACCAAGCCTCCAAGAGACACCTTTCTTCTCACTAAATCCTTGTAAAATTTGCAGTCATGTGAAATAAGACAGTCACCGGCGTGCATAATACCAAAATAAAGGTTTGGTCATTCAAACTGGACATTAACCAGTGAGTCAATTTCAACACTAAATTAACCATGACAGTGCTCATTTTTATTTTCTACATGTGAACAGAACAGCTATGTGGGGTAAAGTAGAGACTGAGGGGAAAACACAGAAGCAAGAGGCAAATCCTGCTTGCCTGACTCCTGCAAACACTTCTGCAGAAGTCAACAGAACTACTTTTGTGAATCAGGCATGCAAGATGTGACCCCTCGCTTCTCCCCCTTGATATTTAGAGTGAAATCATTGCACTGTGTGCACGCCACACAGCGAGACCCTGGAATAAAAGATATTGACCTTTAAGAGCTTGTTCCTAATTAAAGTTACCCACTTGAAATCACACATGTAGTTCTGGCACCTTTAGTCATTCATGGACATTAACTGTTATCTGAAAAGGCACTGAAACACAGTCTGCAATTAAATGTTCTTTAAAGATATGTTCTTTTTAAATAATGAATTTGTGCACAATACTGATAGTTTTCTTTCAAGTCCTCTTTCAACACTTTGTTTTATGATTACCTATACTAAAACTGAGAGGATCAACAATCATTATGTTGCTGGGAAATTTCATATTAAATATTGCATTAGAAGTCAAAGCTTTCATGATAGGATGTCACATCTCTAAGAAGCTATTACATACAGCCTAAGAAACTGAAAAATAAGCTGTGTCATGACAACTTACCTGTAGCGCTGATTTTGTTATCATGTATTGTCTTTCTACAAAATAAGTTGTTCTGGAAACAAATCAAGCATAAGTTTCTGTGTGCTCTCCTTACAATAATAAGTACAGGTTGCTCCAATATTTCCATAATCTACATTATCACAGGACCTTCAATTTCTTACTAAAGGCTGAGCTGAACTCTACCTCTTAACAGTTTCACTTTTTTAACACAATTTTTTTTTCAGGAAGAGGTTGAGGCTGAAGAATAGGGATCATCAACAAGAATTTTCTTTCCCAACCAGTTATGGCTTTCAAGAAACTTATGGATTTAATATCACCAAGTCTTGTCAAAAGTTGCGCAGGCAGGGAAGGGAGATGCTCAGCAGTAGCAGATATTGGGCTTAACAGGCTTCAGAATATATTTGAAAATCAAAACTAAATTAATGAAATAAAGGAAGGATAATATCTTCCAAGAAGAAGATTGGCATGATTTTAGCTGGGAAGCAGCAAAGAATATCAGAAAGCTAATATGTGAAAAGGAAGGTCTTTCCCTTCTGAAATCAAATAGCAGGGGGACAGTGGGTGTCCATAGAATACTACACCCATCCAAAGATAACTAACTCATTTTCACCCCCAACATGACCAGCGTTGAAAAGTTCTCAAGTGGCTCATTTTCACTGAAAACGTTGGTTTTTTGGTTTTGGTTTTTTTTTTTTTTTGGTTTTGGGTTTGGGTTTTTTTTTATATTTACATAGTAATGGAAAGGATATTCACTGGTCACAAGAGGAAGAACTAAGAAATCACATTCAATGACAGAGGGTGGAATAATTACCTAATTAAGTCATAACTGCAGGAAATTAGGCAAAGTCATGAAATATACATGGGTAATGGATCAGTATATTTTCCAGGCTTCTACTCTGCTGTTTTCATCTGCAATATGCATGCTAAAGGGGGAGAAGAGAGGCGGGAGAAGAAAGTAGAGTGGGAGAGCAAGAGCGAGGAAGGTCTGTGTGCTGCATCTGCTTTGCAACTTAAAATAAAAGATTAAAATAGATTTAAAAAACACGTTTTAAGTGGTTAATGTCACATAAGGGATATTTTCATTATCTACTTCTGATATTTAAATTACTATTTAAAACTAATATTTTTTGTATATACCTATAAATACTAACAGGTTTATACTTGTGTATATTATAAAAGTGCAGGGGATCTAATGCAGCTCTTAAGTTATGAGACTTAAAACTGAGGTACATCAGTGTCATCCTCAACCCGTTCACTGAATTCTATACGCTTAGGAATCCTGACAACAATCCTGACCACGTTTACTGCATGCCTGTCTTTCAAATGCTGAAATAGAAGTCCATGATGCTGGGGAAAAATGTTTTCAAACATTCTCCTTCTACATTCTGGTTACTCTGTAGTGTAACCTTCTTGGTCACTCTAAATTATTCTCTGCTTTTCATGGCACTCTCTGGAGTCTGGGAAGCATGTCGTCTCACCGGGCCTATTCAGTGAAGGAATAGCCAAAACAAATGCCTGAATATCAACTTTTAACCTGCTGGAGAAATTTTTAAGTATTAGTCTCCTTATTAAAATGCTTTTGCATTGTCAAGAAATGCAGAAGAAAGGAAAACCAAAAATTTTCTGGAAAAGAAGGATTATGAGTGTCCTACACTGAAGTCCCATTAACAAGCCAAGATGACAGGAAAGTCATCACAGAAACTTCTGAATAGGAAACAATGGGGAGTAAGGTGCCAAGAAAGATGTCTCCATATCTGAGAATCTTATTTTGCATTTAATACAATGCCCTTGACACAGTATGAATTGATAAACCACCACAGTTAATAAAAAGAGTGAGAAGCACTAACACAGGCATTCAAGAAAATGTCCCTGGATACTGTGACGCTTTTGGGAAAGAGTCAAGATTCTGCAGTCCTCTTCACACCTAATGCACCAGTGATGCACACAGAGTAAATTTTCATATATGTACCATCAGCAATACCTCAGAACATCAAATACAGAACTGATCTTGAAATAGCCTTGAATCTTGACTATTTACTTTGAGTGAAAAAATGAAACATCCTTATAGAAGATTTCCAGTAGCTTTTTCACCTCTATAGTACATCCTAATTTCATTTCCTCCATTTTTGTAAATTATAAAACTAGCTAAACTTAAAACCATTCTATCCATGAAAATATTCTGTCAACTTGAAACACAATACATTTAACTCAGATTAGTTTTATCAAAGTGGGTTCAGTAAACCAACAAGTTGGGAGAGATATTTTTGGCAGCCCTCAGCTTAATCTCCAAGACCCTTCAGAACGGGGATCCTTACAAATATGTGTCTTGCATATTTAGCACATGCATCCAGCCAAGTACATCTCCAGATAGTGAAGAACAGTGCAAGGTGAGTCCTTTTCAGTGATGGATCCTTCATTTAAGAACACTGATAGTACAAGCACCACAGAAGTGCATCGCAACAGCAGTCTTCGAAGAAATCCTCTAGCATCTTTTCCACTTGCTCCATTTCAAGCTTTCAACCAACTTTAGTTCTTCTTTCATGCCACAGTCCCTGGCTTGTAATTCAAGTAAAGGACATAACAATCATGTGGAAGGGCCTGTGTGTTAAACATGCTACTGGGTTCCACTTTGATGGGTTTGTTTTACAGGTGTACAGGCACTGAAGTTGTTATTAAACCTTTCCCCTGTTGTTATCTGAGTTTATGCATGAAGCCACTGTAAAGACATATTTTTAGCCTTGTGAAGTGTTTTCCCCCTCTCTGTTAATTATCAAGTACCTAACTGATTGCTCATGATTGATGACTGATGGGGAGAAGGTTCAGCAGGTGTTAATGGTTCGGTTAATGCGAGTGGCACAGAGGAAGGAAGTGGCCCAGAATTCCATCAGACTACGCTTGCTGCTGTTGCCTGTAAATGGTTTTCTCCATGGCAAAGTGTGTGTGAATTTGTGTTGTAAACTGAAAATGGAAATTTCTGTAAGGTGTTATTACTAAAAAAAGTATTACTAAAGGAGTATGATTATTTCTGATCTTTGCTTATGGAAATTGTTGTTTATTGAAACTTTCAAGTGACACAGAAGGCATAGTCAAGTGAAAAAGAACTTCAAGTGGAATAATCAAACGGAATACTACAAACTGAATTCAGCATCAGGAAAAATATCTTGGAATGTAATCTAAAAGCTATCCCAGTAACTTCATATAATTATGAAGAGAAATTAATTTACATAAAAGACTTAAACACTTTTTTAAGTTAGTAATTGAACAGGAAGTCATCTTAACAGCACAATGACTTCCTCTGAGACATGGGAAATGCAGCCAAGTTATTTAAATACAAAAAAATAAATTTGAAACTGATTTTTAATTAACTAAAACACAGACCCACCTTTCTGGTGTCTCCTGCTTTGCCGGACTCTGTGCTGCCATGGTTATATTTATATGTTCATAAGCATTATTTCCCATCCTATATTTAGTTAGCTCTTTTTAGAAGCAGATCCTGAAGGGAGTAGGCTGGTGTTTCTGCCTACATAGCACTTCAGTGAAAAAAATCAGGATACTTAAAAAAAAATAAGTCTTTTGATAAGGTTGCATTTTATGTAATCTCATGTAATCCATTACATGCATGGGATGTAAACAACTGAAGTGATTAACCCATTGAATAGAAGTATTTGTGCATAAAAACTTGTAGAGTATGGATATGAAAAAGATGACCTGATGATTTTATTTTCTTTAGTTTCATTTATATATTCTATAATAGTTCTGTTTTTCTGTTTCCAAAAGGGAAAAAAAATCCTAGAAACAGTAAAACCTCAGTCTAACAGAAAATCTATAGAAAGTTTTTAGAATGTTTATGAAAAAATCTTAACAAATAAATGTGAAGGAGGAGACATATATGGGCTAAATTAAACATGATTCAAAAAGGTAGCCAAGAAGTTGATGTTCTATCAAAACCACAGTTTTAAAGTGAAAAATTAAAAGGGCATAGACTATATACAGTTATATATAAAGATATATTTCTGAGTATAGCCAGCAGTGAACCTTTTTCCATGGAAATAATAAAAGCTTTTTTTTTTTTTTTTTTTAAAGAAGGCATTTTACAGGTAAATACAAAGATATGTGTATTACCCAAAATTATGAAACAAGTTAGAAAACCAAGGTAGTTGTGTGCCTTCATGCTAAAAATGTGTGTTTATATTAATTTCAAAACACATATTATACAAACCTGTATTTGTAGAGACAAGTTTGATGCAGTCATCTCCTATAAACTATCGAATAAAAGACAACCTCTGAACCTCCTGTCATCATTTCATTACTATGTGTCACTGAAATTCATAAAATAATAAATAAAATCCTACTTCAGAACCACCAGAAATTTTAGCCAGTTTTCTATTCAAAGGTTAGTATGATAAATGAATTCCAAACTCAAAGTTTGAATCCTGTTAATCTAACACTTAGGAAAAAAGCATTTCCCAAATGAAGTACAAAACAAAATCTGCTGTGTTTACAAAGGTACAGTAATTGTGTACATGATGATTATAATGTAATTTCTTTTAGGTATTAGAAATGTGAATTTCAGCCTATAGGAGCATGAAATACCAAGTGTTGCTCACATGAAGAACTGTTTAGAAAATAGTTTTATTGAAAGAAGTTCTTGGGTTTTAAAAGCAGTTAAGAATTTTAGGTATAAAACTCCTGTCAAGTTCCAATATGATTTCTATTTCTAAATCCAGTAAAAGCTTTTGTAAAATCCTGTCCTCTTTCTACCACACTGGCAAGTGTTTTTGAAAACTTGTGATGAAATGGATTCTATTTGCTCTTGAGATAGAACAATCAAGTCCTCTTAAGCACAAGAAGAACCCTTGCTCCTTCTAGATTCTGAACTCTTCTGTGGGAACAAAACACTTTTAGCTTAATAAAATTTGTGAAGGTTTTTACTCTAAGCAGGAACAGCAAATTAGACAGCTATCCCTTACAAGACTTCAATATGTTCAAGTTGAAAATCCATGTCAGTGACTTCAAGGAAATTGGTAGACAAAATAAGACTTTTTGCAGTGATGTTTAAAAAAAAAAATTAAAAAAAGAAAGAAAAAAAAAGGTGGCAGTCTTTATAGCAGCAAAAAGAGGAAATTTGGGACAGATGAATAAGAGAGTTTTTGAGTAAGTCAAAGGTTCAAAAACTAAAATTCCTTCCCCTTTGACTCAACTAAATATAGCCAAAGCAGTACTCTTGTTGCTTTCAGTAGCAACTGGGTACAGCTTCAATACTTGTAAGAAAACTCAACGATTGATGTAAAGGAAATATGGAAACTACCACAAAAACCGTCATATTAATGGTCTTGGCCATAAACTTGCTGAGGTCAAGAATTCTGAAACACAGGAATCTACAGTAGGAGCACAGCTGGTTGTGGTTGTGCTGCATCCCAAACAGCTCAGGGCATGCATTTCTGAGTTACGTTTTTCTCTGAAGAGAAATTTTACAACCTCTTCCTAAAGTGGCAGTCAGAAGTGATGATTTCCTGACAGTGATATGCGACCATCACAAATAGTGCTTTCCAAAGGCAGTACTACTAGTTGCTATGTACCACATCAAGAATGGCAGCTTTATAGAGGAAAACATTGGGAACTACCAGGCTTAAATATTCTGATACAAACCACAAATTTCTCTTGTTCATGTTTGAACAGGTGTTTTTTGTACGTACTCCAAAGAAAAATAGTCTGCAATGGACATGCGTATCTGTAATATATACACACACACATATATACACGCACCAATACGTATATCTGGCATGCATATATCTGTTGTCCCCATTACATCAGCAGGATGCTACTTCCCTAGCTTGTCAGATTGTGTCACAATGACTTCCCTACGTCACCCAGACAAAATTTTATAAATTACATGTATTATATATCACATATGCTGTTAGTATTATTACTTATTTGTAAGAGGTTGATTACAAAGACAGAAAATATCTGTAACCAGCCTCTGAAAAATAGCTTTTTATGGAAGGATATTCCAAGTACTATTATGGGAGGTTCCATCCTTTTTTTTTTTTTTTTTTTTCAAAATATCAGCTATATTCCACAAATATCTTATCTGGGGGCTTGAATCTTTGAGGAAATTGGCTTAATGACAACAATTTCCAATAAACAATCTAGTCTTGTGGTTCTGGTATAAACCCTCACTAATGAAATAAGATATTTCTTGGAATGAAAAAGGACAAACAGAGAGGGGGTGAAAAGTTACTGTTTCTAAGCTCTAAGACTAGAGTATTTTATTTAATGTATTAATGTATTAAAATTTATTTAAGTATTGTTTAATTTATTGAAAAATGTTTAT
>VZTL01075382.1:10043-28950 GCA_013400535.1 Scopus umbretta
TCCAGAGTTCGCTCATCCCCTTCCGCCGTGCCCTGAGGAAAACCTGTGGGCCCAGCGTTGTGCCCTGGCCCGCGGTGGCGTCCCTGCCCTTGCATCACGGGGTGGTGCTCACCGGCTGGCTGGGTGGGTGGCTGCCGTTTGCTCTCTTGTGCTTTGTGCTTGGTTTCCGCTACGGTAAACTGAAATCTGAGAGAAGTGGTGAAGGGAGGCATTTCTCGCACCGGCAGTAACGTCTTTCCCGTGAGAGCCCACCCCGACACCAGCATCGGGGTTTGCAGGTGCAAGGCCATGGAAACCGACAGACTGACACTGTGGGAACACACGGGAAAACAGAGGCTCTGGGAAATGCTGCTGCAGCAGCTGAGGTGGAAAGTTACAGAGCTGCAAATAACAGGTCCCTGGCATTACTGACGCTAAGGTGCTGCAGGCACGGTGAGCTGTGTTTCCAGCCCTGTGGAAACTCGCAAAACGGCACCATTTCAGAGTCGGACTTTCTGACAGGGCAAGGCTGAGGAATCTGGTCTCTGTAAAGGGTGGAATTAGAGGAGGCTGTGAAACAGACAGTTGTAACCAGTGGGTGAAATTGGGGAAGGCAGGAGGTGCTCTAAGGTGATGTTGGCTAATAGGAGAAAGCAGCCGAGCCAAAGATAGTCATTAGGAAAAGCAGCGTTACAGGTTTGTAATCTGGTGCATGCCGAGATACTTTAGAGAGGGGAGGGTTAAAGGCAGGCAGAGCACATGTAGTAGGGCCATGCATACACCTGCATCTGCGCTGTATATTCAGGGAGGTGGGAAATCATGTGTGGTGGAGAGGGTTAAAGTCATTAATTCTGGGGTGCTTGAGTTGAAAGGGCTGTAGGCGTGCCACATGTTTTACCACGATTTTACAGAAAGAAGAATGGTGCCAGAGCAACAATGGAGTAGTACAGATGCATAGCTGCGAATCGATACACAAGATCCAGGACAAGGAAGAATTGGGCCTGCAGGTGGTTCTGTCACTGAGCAGCCTTGTCTCCTTTGGGAAGTCACTTGACCTCTGTGCTTTCCTTGCCTCTCTGCCTTTTTTCTGCCCTGTCTATTTTAATAGTGCACTAGGGGATTTCATTTGTTTCTGCCGGGATGTTCATACAGTGACTGTTTGGAGTGCATAGTTTGGTTGGTGCCTCTGGGTATTACAGTAATATAGACTGTATTAATATCATAATGGAGGGAAAAACACAGAACAATCTACTGAAAGGTTGTTTTGGACTATCAGACTATGAATAGAACAGAAAGGAAATGGAGGAAGACATACCTGGAGACAGAGATTTTATCCAGCAGTACCGAAGTGAAAGAAAAAAGTTAGAAAATGCAGAACATTCTAAAAAAAGAGAGAAAGAACCAAGACGGGCCTAAAAAGAAACAAGGTATATTAAAATTATAAGCAGATCAGAGGAAATGTGCACATATGAATGAGAGAAACATAAAAGGCAGAAAATCCTGCTTTGTAAGTGGAAAGGAAAGTCGCTGTTCCTGACCTGTGGAGGAAAAGGTTGCATTGTGAGTTTGTCAGATACCAACAGATCTCCATGGGTAGAGAGCACTTGAGACAAAGATCTTTAAGAAATCTGGTTTGTTAGCTCTGCTCTCTGAGGAGCAATTTGGTTTTTTCGGTCGTGCTTCGTCCAGAACTAAGACGTAATGACCTGCCATTGCCATTGCTTATGCTGGTATCGTCTTTACCGGCTCTTTAACAGGGATTACGGACAGGCCAGATCCTGCAGTAGGAGCTTATTTCCTCAGAGTGGCGTAGCAGGGCAAGAAACAGAAGTGAGCTCTTCTGACGCCAGCCACTGGACGGAGCTGGTCCAAGAATATCTTGCTGGTGGCGTGGGGAGGGCACAGCAGGTAGGATAGCATCCCACTGCCCTCAGGACTAGTTTCTGGGTTTTCACTCTGAACCTGTGCGTTGTTGGGGTCTGTGGACTGCTTCTAAAGGCTTGAGGGATGGTAACTGAGAGAAGCAAGCCTGTTGCAGGAAGGGGAAGTGCGTTAGAAGTTGTGTCCTCGTGAGAGCAACTTGGGAGACTGCCAACTGAGGAAGCTTGAAAGCGTGAGTATAACTGAGTTTTACAATGATGGACCAGACCAAAACCCAGTGGGATCACAGCGAATCCTTCCACAAACTGTACCAGGCTTCTGACGCATCTCCAACCTCTCAGTTTAATTTACTGAACTACACAATTCTTGTGGCATGCTAGCTTCAGTCCTCCCAGCCTCAGGGTGCTCTGAAAGCCTCAGTCAGGCCTGGAAAAGCAGGAGTCTGTCTTATAGTATATCTGCTTTACAAAATAGTACTTGGAGGTTCTTTCTGCATGCCTCCTGGCGCCAGAGTCAGTGGAGATCGTTCATGTTACAGGTCTAATATCTGTAACCACACTTCACACAGAATATTAAAACCCCACCTAAAGCTTCTACTTCAAAATAATGACTCCAGCAGCTAGGACCTTTGGGAAGGAGCAACAAGTGGGATGGGAGCTGCGATGAAGCTCTGAACAAAGAGTGGAGGATAAATCATTCTCTCGCGTCCCAGCACTGCAGTGTCAGTTACTAGTTTCTGTCTTGGGAGGAGCCTGGTAGCTCTGAGCTCTCGCTGTGGTGCGGTACGTGCAGCAAGAGCTGGGCGCTCCTCCAAATGGGCTGCAGGCAAGCGTACCTATGGAGGAAAGGGGGCAGAGCCGCCATGGCAGGGGTCACCTAAACTGCCGCAGAGGGCTGGATTCAGGTGGTCCGCTGGGCACCCCTGCGAGCCTCTTGGGAAGGCCTCAGGCAAGACCCACCGTAGAATTAGGAGGTGAGCTGCGTGCGTAACATTTGCACAATTTTTATCACTCCTGCGTTTCCATCAAGGCACATCAGGTGTTCCTGCTGCCTCCTCTGGGATTCTTCCTCCCTCTTGCTCCCCCAGGTAATCGTCCTCTTGGCTCCCCCCGCCTGCCATGTCTGGGTTAGAAGCAGCAGGTACTGCGCTTTCCAGTGTTTGTGTATAAATACGTGTACATATGAAGAAGTGTGTAGGTATCAGATATCTCTGTGTTAACACAAATGTGTCTGTACGAGGCAGAGATGTTGTAAATACAAACACGTACGGTTCGTGTGTGTGTATGGGGTGGATAAATACGGGCTCTGCCCTGAGCCTGCAGAGCCAGCCTTTCAGACTAAATGTCTTTCACTACAAATAGCACACACCAAAAACTGCGTAAAGAGGGGCCCAGCCTCGGGGAACACCGGGCTGGCAGACAGGACTCTTTCCCAAAGCTATGCACAGCCCTGCACGGATGTCTGGGCAAGGCTGGGAGCAAGGCATGGCCGTGGAGGGGATGCCTGCTGGAGCTCTGCGCCGGAACCAGGGAAGAGTTCCCTCTCCCAGCTGGAGCGCCGGCTCTCCCGGCGCGCGTCAGGACTTCCCAACTTCCATGACGCATTTCTTTTTCTGACAGCCCTCTGGTTTAATGCAGTCAATCCCAGTCCGTGTCAAGATAGCACCGGCTCAAATAACGGCACGGTTGTAAAAAAATAAAACCGCGAAAAGCGCAATTATGCACACAGCTATAGAAATCGGTGACAGTGACGGATTTTTTTTTTTCTTTCTTTTTNCGGGGAGGGCAGGGGCGACGGACAGGCGCAGCCCCGGGCTGGGATGGTGAGCCCGGAGAAGTGCAGCCAGGCAGGGCTGGAAGGAGGGGCGGCGCGGGGAGCTGGTAGGAAGTTTGGAAGGGTTTGCAGGGAGCTTGCTGCTCTGGCGGGACAGCCGGGAGCGGCGATTCATCCTTCTTCCCTCCAGTCCTCAGGGCCTCCGCTCGGCCTGACCGAAGTGGGAAAGGGCTGCAAGGTCATCTTTGCCAGCGGAGTTGGGACAGGACAGAGCCTTGCGTGGCCCACTCCAAGCACGGCCCGCGCTGCAGCCCGCCGCTGGGTAAAAAACACGAGTGCTGGCCGCTGGAAATGCGGGAATGAAGCCGTGACCCAGCACGGCACCCTGGGGCGGCTGGTACAGCACACCCGTGGTGTGACAGTTCGCCCTCTAGAAGAATACCTAAAAAGGGGATGGTTACTACTTTTTTACTGGGGCGGGGGGATAGGGGTGCGTTCAGTGGGTCATCAGAGTCTTACTCTTTGCCATCCACAGGGTCAAGGCGTGTAGTATTGAAGACACTGTTCTGCTCCAGGGTGTGCCTTGAGCAGGTTTTCACCAACACAGTTGCGGGTAGAATTCAGCCCCTTCCCCTCCTGGTGCCCCATTTTGGCTATAAGGCAGGAGGCACAGAAGATGCAGAGGCTTTATAAAAGATCCTGCCTGATTTGAAAAGCGCTCAACTGGCAGCCGTGCAGTTTTGTGCCCACACAAAACCTTCAAAAGCAGATGTCCCATGCAGAGCAGAACTCACACAGCATGGTTTTCATGTGCGGTTTTACTGAAGAGGCTTTTCTGATGGTCGATGGGAAGGGATGAACTCATGTTACAGTGGAAGCAGAAACAGGATCTTTTTTTTTTGTCTCTAGCTGCCAGCGCCACAGAGGCAGGCGGTAGTTTTGGGACCCATCCTTCTTTGCCAGGTTTTTGGAGCTTTGTGAGTGGGAATAGGACAGGAAGAAAGCTGGCAGGTGCATGTACATGGGAACAATACAATCACATACAACTTCTTTTCGTAGAAAACCAGCCTAAATTACAGGAGGCACATCTCGGAAAGAGATTAATTTTAAAATAGCAATTTATTAAACATTTTTTGGTGTGTGTTTCTGCTTTCAGTGCATTCAGAATACCCACATTTCAAACTGTACTTCTCTGTGTTGAGAGTTAGTCTTATCTTTCTCACATCCTTTTTTTTTTGTTTTAAGACGAAGCTGGAATTTGCAGCTACTTGTGTTGTCAGGAGTTGGGATTTTCACACCATAACATCCAGTATGCAGTAAACCAGTATGACTCTCTGAAAGCTAAAAAAAGCATTGGGGAAGGTGAAGAGTTAATTGAGGAGAGGCAGACCAGTTCAGATGTAGATTACAGGGGAAGGAAAATTTATTAAATTTAAATGTTTTTTGTTGTGGAGAGAATGTGTGTGTGTGCTGTATGGTTACTTTCTCTATGCATTTGGCTAGATACGCTGCTGAACAGAAGTCCCAGAAGAGTGCAGTGTAGTAGGTCTTAAGGCCAGATAGTTGTGTGTCTCCTCCAGCAGCATTTTCAGGGCTTGCCCAGGGAAGGAGAGCCTTTCATCGTTCATCTGTTTGTGAGTCTGCTGAAAAGCAGCACAGTTCACCATCTGAAAGTCAGAAAAATGGCTGCCCTTCCCACACTGGACTGAGCCAGGCCCATCAGCATCTATCTGCGCTGACTGCAAGGATGAGAGGATGTGTGCTCCAGTTTAGAGAGGATGCTCAGGATGACCAGAGGGAGAGCCGATGCCTGGCGCTGTGCATGCGAGTGCTGTTTTGTGCAGGCTGCTTTCTGGATACCTGGCTTAAAATGTGGCTCTGGCACCTACAGAAAGCTACGGGTAGACATCAAGCTAACCACTGAGCTTGAGACCAATCTTTTATTGATGCTTTTGCAGGAGTGGTCACCATGAAGAGGAGTAACAATGGAGTGGGAAAGCCCTGCAGCAAAGGTTGAAGGTTTTAGACAAGCTGGCCTTCCCGATGCCCAGCTCTAACCGCTCTGGCAGGCCTGGCAGTGCAGCATGATTAGGATGAGGAGGAAGAAACTGTGGGCATCTTGCTTCTGCTTTGCAGCTGCTTTTTTCCTTGTGATGACACTCCAGGTACAGGGGTAAGGGGAGCAGGGGGCATGCATGAGATCTCATGCATGAGATCATTCATTCAATTCATCAATTCTGGCACGTGAGAGAGAGCATTGGAGGCGACAGATGTTTTTAGTACAAGTCTGTGCTTTAAGAGGAGTGTTTAAAGAAACTCTGTCAGCAGCATTGGCCTGGTGTCAATAGCTGACTCCAGAAGTACCATTACACAGAGGACACCTTTCTTGCATAGCTCCTTGGCTCCTGGAGTTTCTCAGGAGTGGTGTGCCACACCATGCCATGTTGTGTTGCTTCCATCCAGCATTGCCTCCTTTGTTCATGTGTTTGAACTGTTCGTGTTTAGGAAGAGAAGCAAGGCTGGACCCATTTCATACGAGTGTGGCAGACAGACCAGGGAAGTCTGAGCGCATCAGTAAGTGGTGATGGAAGTCTGTCCATCAGTCCTGACTATAAGGCCATTCTTAGCATTGGGAAGTCCAGTAGCTGGTCTGTAAAAAAAATGCACGAGAGAAAAATCAATGTGGCGGCATATTAATTTGTGGCTGGTACAGGTTACCCTAGATTTTTGTTACTAGAGAACATCTTCTAGACAAATTGAATCAGCCTTGGCTGGCAGTCACGGGACTGCAGGAGGCTGAGAGGGCCAGGATCTGCCCCAGGGATGTCTTTCTGCTTGGGCTGTGCTCTGACCCGAGGCTCTGGTTCAGACTGGCACCTCAAGTAACTCCTGGGTGGAGCCAGCAAGAAGACCTCTGAAGCTCTCCCAGGCAAGCTGCCTACTCCCCATTGGAACCATTTCTAGGGGGTAGTCGCTGACACTCAATGGTCACTTTCAGTTCTGTTCCCCTGAGCCATCCAAAGGTGATATGGAGCACTGCTAGCAAGTCTTTAGGACCCTTATTGGGATTTTTTGTGACTTTGCTGCACCTCCACAGCTAAGCAGGTTTGGAGCTGGTTAGAGCTTCCCTGTGCCTAGCTGGGATTTTGATCTGCGAGTGTTCACTGGGTGTTGACGTTTGGTGCCCTGGTGCTGGGGCTGCTGTAGCACACGAACTGTCGATACAGTTGGGGTGTATCAACCCCCAGGAGTTCGGAGAGAGTTAGTAGAAATTCTGTGCAAATATAGAGACTCCGTAAATTCTGCCAGGGCAAAATTTGGAAGCAAAGAAGGAATACGTTCCTGGAGAAGCCTGGACATGAGGTGGTTATAGACTTATTTCCATTATATTGCTGCAGTTATGTCTTGTCATACTATTAGACATATAAAGCTTTTCCCCAGCTCGTATCTTGTCCACTCGCCAATGCAGGAGTGTTTTCTACATTTTTCTGTACAGCTGCACTTTACAGAGCCTCCTGTGTGTGCTGTCCCAGTATCCCGTGTTGTACAGAGCCTATTTAGTCTCAATACAATCAGTGTATTTTGCTACACAGTGAGAGCGAATGATACAGCAAACAGCAAAATGAATGCATGCAGTAAAGCTATCAGGGAAGATAAATGTTTTCAAACAACTTGATATAAACAACACTCGCCTGCTTTCCGATATCCTTCTTCAGAGCCATCTGACAAGTGAAAGTGCTGTGGCCAAAACTGTCTGGTGGGTTTTGAGTTCCCCCATCATTCTTGCAGCTGTTCCTGGGGTGGTATTATGCACTGCCTGTGAAGGTGCATGCACAAAAAGCCATTTGCACAGTAGCAGGAAAGTCTTTGCCCCACTAAAGCTAAGAAAGGGAGCTATGTATCCTGTGGCAATACTTGCTGGCGCAATTTCTGTCACTTCGCTCTGCCCCAGGACACTTTTATGGCAGGTACTACCTGTAGAAAAGAGCGGTGGCTTTATGGGCACCAGAAATCCCCCAGATTTGCTGGGGACTTCTGTCTCATGACTGATGGTGAACAGTGTTAGAGGCTTCTCCTGCGGGTGGAGAGTTTTTAAGGTACCTCGTAGGGTTTCAGATCTGTAAATGGCGGTTCATACTGATAGGTCGTTCACTTCTCTGCATACAAAGGGGATTTTTTTCCTCTGCCTAGCCATGAGTTTGTAGCTATATTGTCTTCAAGACCTGTCTACACCCAGTTTATTCAGCCAGCGGTTTAAAAATTAATAGGCATGAGTGCAGATGGCCACACAGAGATGTGAAAACTTCATGGTTTTTTTTACAGCTAATTTCCAGAAGAAACCTGACTGTTGAAGGACTGTTCTCTGTTTTGTGTTTTTTTCAGGGAGAAAGCAGAAGTTGTGTTGTTAAATTATACATGATATGACCACACTTCAATACAGAAATGTCTTTCCTGCCTCCTCCTTAGAAATTCAAACTTAAGTTTTTGCTGTTCTGACTATAGGATCACCTGGATAGTGGCTGCAGTCACTGAAACGCATTCACTTTGATTGACAGAAGCTTCACATGTAGACTTAGTTAGTGCTTGATGTTTAGACTCTGATTTGTCATGCAGATGTCCTGGCTAATGACCATGATGCGCTGTGATATGTATGTTTATTTCCCTGAAGGTTATCACTGAACTGGGCAATTCAGAGAATAAAGTGGCAATAATCTCCAGTTTACACAGTGGCCCATTAAAGCCTGTGGAGAGACATGCTTTTCAGTTTAAGAAGCAGGAACTTCACAGCAGCATGAAGACAGAGTCTGATGCAAATCACTACCCCATCCTGCTCTGGTGGTCTCCCCTGACTGGAGAGACAGGGAGATTGGGTCAGTGTGGAGAGGATGTTTGCTTCTTTACTATCAACAAGACCTACCAGCACAATCAGATGACGAGAGCATTTCTGTTCTATGGTAAGGATCTGTTTCTTTTTAAAGGATTAATTTTCCCTCTAGCCAAGTTACTTTCCTTTAGAGATTAGATATTCTAAGTGTCAATCATTGAGCAGGATATTTATGCAGCCCATTGTGCTAAACTTTGCCTGGTGCTGAACACTATCAGCAGAGATCCAGAGATGAACGTTTCCTATAAAAGTACTATGAAAAGCGATTGTGCATGTTTGTCAGATGACTGTTGCCTTGTCTCATGCTGCTTTCCAATCATATGTGCTCTCTGTTTATAGGAGAAAAGATAATTTCCCGTAGCTGCCAAGTCATGAAAAGACAGTCTGAGATCAAGCCAGCGTTTTCCAGTCTCCTGGCTTGTCACCCCTAGCAGAGGTTCTGCAAAGCCTTTGTTGCATTTGTGCAAGTCTTTTGTCTTAAAATAATGCCCTCACTGGTAACTGCAACTCCCCTGCCTCATGTGCCAAGAGATTGCTAGCAGACTGTAAATGGAAAGTAGTGAAAGAAACCTATTGATTCTGCACAGGCAGCAGCAGCTAGTGCAACCTTCTGAGCTGCTCTGGCTCTGCTGCCTCAGAAACTTCCCACTACGTGCACTGTAAAGTGAGTCTACAAAACAGAAAAGGTGCATCTTTTAAAACTAGGACTTATTTTGTTAATTTTGTTCTTTTTCCCCACGCAGTTGCTTTTCAGAGAAAAAGGGGATTTTAGGTGGAAAAATAAAGCCAGATGCTTTTCTTGACTGGTAGGTTCAGCTCCTTTGTCTGGAAACAAAACAAAATAAAACAGAACCTCGAATCTCATTCACTCAGTCAGGATACAGGTGAACTGGAAATATAGGAGAAAAAAGGGCTTTTAGCTTGGTTGTTAACACTGAACCAAAAACTTCTCATCACTTTCAGAGCTCCAAGTAGGTCAGCTTTGTCAGTTGATAAAGTAGTGGTCAAGCATGAAAGCGAAGAAATAACAGCAAAGGAATGAGAAGCTGACCCAATTAAAGACAAGGAAAGCTGGGTTTGTATGACATGAAAGCTATAAAATCCAGTGGTTTTGGTCTCTGGTAGTAATTCTGTTTGTCTGTTTCAGCATTAGGAAGACTATTACTGTTAATTTTTAGCAGCCTGGTGGACATGGTTTACTTACTTATTTTTAAAGGACTATTTATACTGGGCAAAAGACTCTCACTGTAGTTTTTTTTCTTTTTTCTAGTGATGCTGGCTATGAACTGTGTAACTACAAGTGTCAAAATATGCAAAAATGTTACTTATCTTTAAACCACAATAAATGATGTCACAATGCTAAAACCTGCAGAGACAAAGGTCATAGATGGTACTGAAGGTGAAAAAAAATGCTACATGAATACGGAAAGCCACAGACACACACTCTGACCTTGATGCACTGAGCTGTGGGCCTGCAAAAAGGCAGATTCTGGTGTTGCAGAATTTTCCTCTAAACAGCCTGCTAAGTGAAAACTTGAACATCTGCTTTTCCCTGCTAAGGTTGGATAAGGGCACAGCTTCACCTTCCAGAGAAACTGCATTAATTTTCCCCTTGGTCAGTGAGCTAGTCAAGAGAAGAATGATCCAAAGCTTAGAAAAAATATTATGCAAAAATATGAGGTACAGATGTTTTCCAGCAGAACTGCTTTGCTAGGAATACCTGCTTTTCTGCAGCTTGTCCTGACTCACTGTCCTGGCCTGGGAAGCCCCTAGGTGTAGGTGATGACTTTGTCAAGTGCCACCATCTCCTGTTTAGAAGTGAGACGTGGCATCCACTTGCTGCCTTTTGTCTCTGCTTTCGGGAGGGATTCCCAACTCCACGTTTTCAGTGTCACATACTTCAGAAGGGTTTTATGTGTAGCATGGGCTACCAATGCAACTGAGTCAGCATAAGCTGGATCTGGTGCCATGCTGTCAGAGACTCAGGGGTGTTTTGTCTAAGGGAGGAGGATGTCTAGCTTTTCTGCACTGGTGTGTTGAGTTCTTGGAGGATGAATCTTCAATGAAAGATGTCTCCTAAGGCACAGAACTTCTCCTGACAGCATTCGTCTTTCTCTTCTGCACTTCGCCACATATCTAAGATTTCCTAGTTTGGAAGTTGAAATTGCTCATAATTACAGTCTTGTTGTGCTTTCATTATCCCCTCATAAGCTCCTTTATTTCCTTCATCTTATGGGGTAGGGTACATGATGGTATTATCTTCCCTTTAATCCTTAAAAGCTTTTTGTCTTCTTGCTGGACAGAGATTGATTAAGATATTAGAATCAGTCATTCTGATGTGCTCTGATCTATAGTGCATTTTTCTTTAAGTTTGCCTAATTCTCTTCGTGTTTATTAAGTTTTACATGTTGCGTTTTTCTCTCTCTCTCATCCCTTTCCTTGTCTCATTCCTTCCTGCATTTTCCTTCTCTGTTCCCTGCAATACTATCTTAAAGAGGGAGCACCATGGTGAGAGACAGAGCTGAAGTGCTATGGTTTCTATCCACAGAATTTTGTTATTGTCTCTATGCTCTGCTGCTTTTCTTCTGGGCATCACTTAAAACAAAGTGTTTTCAAAACCAGATAGGTCTTATAAGCTTCCCTGTGAGAATTTGATTCACTTTCAATTTTCCTCACCGTCTTGTATCACTATAACATGTCAGAACCAGAGGCAGCAAATAGCATTTTTCAGTGAGTGGCACAACCATTCATCCTTCTGGTGTCGAGGGCTTGGGACCACCCTTCAGTGGAAAACAGAAGGTCAAATACTCAGTGGCCTTAAAAAAACCTACCTCATGCTCTTGAAGGATCTTGCTCTACAGGAGGTTGTTATGTTACTGGCAGCTAACATCCATCTTCACTGCAGTAGTGAAGTCTTATGTTGATTTTATAAGATCATCCTTGGAGTCATCTTGGCAGGCTCATACCACCACAAAGACCACAGACTTTTGCTATCTCCCTCTTTTTTACAGTTGGTGGTTTGAGGTCAAGGATAGAACAGGGGGTGGAAAGTTACGAGTGTGACTGGGGTAGTAGAATAGCTTGTCCAAAGAGAATGGATTTGCGCTGTTTTCTAAACCATGTGTACACTGTTTATTTCAGTTTCTGAACCTCCCTTGCTTGAAAATACCAGTTAAAAGTTTTGTGTATTCAGTGCTTGTACTTAAGTAAAAAATAGATACAGTTATACAACAGTGAGGAAGTGTCTTGACTTGATTCATCGGCTTCGCATTTAATCTGCAATAAGGCTGGTCATACAACTGTAGTACAGTGGTACTGAAGGGAGAGCAAGGGTCAGATTCATGAGCTGGTACTTTGAATTCATTTTTGCATGGACCAGCCTTCGAGAAAAGGCTTCTAGGTTTGTCCTAAATCTTCCACCAAAGCTTTCCCAAATTATTCTCAAGGCTCCCTGTCCTTGCAGGGAGGTGCAAGGAGCTGCAGTGGTCTGTTTTTAGAGTTTAGACATGGTTCTTCTTCTACTATTGGTGTAAGTTTGAGGAGCTGTCTCCTGCCAGAAGCTACTTCTTCATATATCTGGTAGGCAGTTGTGATACATCACCTCTTAATTCTCTCTTTGATAAACTAAATAGATTAGCTTCCAAAGTCTCTGTAGTACAATCTTTCCAAGACTTGAAGTAATTCTTGTAATTTTTGTCCTTAACCTTGTCCAATATTTTAGCATCCTTTTTGTTGTTTTGCTACTAGAACCAAATGGAGCCCTGCAGTAACCATTTCCCTCACATCATAGAAAGAGGCAATACCATCTGTTCCCCTATTTACAGAACCAGGGGATTATTAAGCATCTTATTAGTCTCGTTTCAGTGCATTAAAATATAAAATTCCTAGTGAGCCTTTGAAACAAAAGGTCTTTGAACTAATATGAACTGAAAGGAAACCATTTCTAATATTAACTACTGGTCCCAATTCTCTAGATTCTTCTGCTGCCAAATTCAGTTTTATCTGCCATAACATTCCTCTGTCTTTGCATGAATTACTCTCTCTGCAATACTGTCTTATAATGTCATAAATGCAATGGTTGTAGGGCTGATGTTAAATTAAAACTAGACTTCTGTGTCATTGTAGTTAGTGTGGCATGATAGACAGGGACAGACTAAGCATTGTTTGCTTTTTGTCTAGGTACTGACTTCAGTATAGACAGCCTACCCCTCCCTCGTAAAGACTATCATGATTGGGCCCTTCTCCATGAAGAGTCGCCAAAAAACAACTACAAACTATTCCACGAACCGACCATCACCTTATTCAACCACACTGCAACCTTTAGCCGCCATTCTCACCTACCGCTGACCACTCAGTATCTTGAGGGTGTAGAGGTCCTGAAGTCGTTAAGGTACATGATCCCACTGCAGATGAAGAACAGCCTGAGGAAGAGGCTTGCACCACTTGTATATGTGCAGTCTGACTGCAACCCTCCTTCTGACCGGGACAGCTATGTGCGTGAGCTGATGTGCCACATTGAAGTAGACTCATACGGGGAATGCCTGCATAACAGAGACCTTCCTCGGCATCTCAGAAATCCAACCGCCATGGATGACGGGAACTTCTATAAAATACTGGCACAGTACAAGTTCATTCTTGCTTTTGAAAATGCTATCTGTGAAGATTATATCACTGAAAAACTCTGGCGGCCACTGAAGTTGGGAGTGGTACCAGTGTACTTTGGGTCTCCCAGCATTGTAGACTGGCTTCCTAGTAACAAGAGTGCAATCCTAGTGTCCAGTTTTTCACACCCTCGGGAGCTGGCCCACTATATCAAAACATTGGATACAAATGATCAAGAATATGAGTCCTATCTACAATGGAAAACGAAAGGGAACATTTCCAACCCAAGGCTGCTTACAGCAATGAAGGAACGCAAGTGGGGAGTGCAAGATATCACCCAGGACAATTACATTGACACCTTTGAGTGCATGGTGTGTAGCAGAGTGTGGGAAAACATCAGAAGGAAAGAAAAGGTACTTGTGACTTCATCCTTGTGTCTCAGAGAGGCTTTAAAAAGGCACTAGGCTCAGATTTGTCCCAGGAAGTTTGGTTACCAAATTTCTGGTCAGCCCGCAACCACTGGTATTGCAATGCCATCAGGTTGTGCATCCTCATGTCAAAAGGTGTTAGTAGTAGATGTGGGTGCATGGCCAGAGCATGTGTTCCTCATACGGCTGCAGTGCTTGAGCTCATACACATTGACCATTAAGCTGGTGGTCATTTCAGCAGAAGGCTTGATTTATTCAGGTAGGAGGTTTTTATCAGGCTACAGGAAGTAGCTTAACTTGCTGACTTTAGATGACCTGGAACATTTGGAAACAGGTTGCCCAGAGAGGTTGTGGGATCTCTGTCCTCGGAGGTGTTTTAAGATTCAAGTCAGTGCTTCAGTAGGCAATTAGATATGATTAGGCCTGACTGGAGGAGAGGACTGGACTAGATGATCACTGGTCCTCCTGACTTAAATACTCTATGACTTTCTGGGTCTGCATATGTGTGGGTACATGCAAACCTGTAGTGACAACATGCCGTTGTCTGTGGCCACATTTGGTGACTCAACATTGAAACATCAATGTTTAAGCCAGGTTGTGTGTTTGTGAGAGGAGGTGACCTCTTCATCGTAGTCTAATCCTCTTGAAATTATGCTGATGGAGACCAGCTAGATACGGCTGTCTTATCAGGAAGCCCAGCACTGAGGGCCCAGCAGTCTTGCAAGGGTGCCAGCCATGACACCAGAAGGCCATTTCAAAAGCACCATGAGCTGTTTAGTCTCCTGAGGCTACTAGCTGTGGCAGATTTGTCTGGTATAAACAGAGCATTACTTGGAATTATGCTGAAGCTGAAAACTCTCACCACATGAGTTTCTGAGTTGGTGGATACTCATTTTAATTGCCGCATTCCTTTAAGGTTTCCAGGTTTATGTACCAAGAGTCAGTAGCCATTTTTTAAACTCTCCATGACCTCAGTTATCAGCATGAATTAAAAAAAATGCTTTTTGTGTCCAGTAATGGAACTGGTCAATGGCTCTAGTGTCCTACAGCTGACCTATATCCATTAGGCCATATTTTAGCTGGTCGCAGTCTGCAGAGTACATTCTATGGTCAGCCAGTAGAAGGGAGATAAAGGAAGTATTTGAAGTTACTAAGGTTAGCTGAAGTGATGGGGAATGCAAACCAGTAAATATTACATTTAACCAGGCTTTTCTGTTTGAATCTGGTGCAAATCTGGACAGATGTTCTCTCTTTGAGTTAGGAATACAACCTTGGAAAGGTATAGAATAAGTTAGATACAGATATTCCTTCCCCATGCTTTTGTGTCTCTCTAGTCAAGAAGACTCTGAAGACCAGTTTGCTCTCCTGGTCAGATTCATGGCTTGGTTTTGCTCCTTAAAAAAAATCTCATTAAATGTATGCATATTTAAGATGAAAACAAAATATAATGATGACAATAGAACTCCTAGCTTAGAATTTCAGTTTGGGTGGGCTGGTGCTGCTCATTTGCAGCCAGACCTGATCTGAGACTCTGGCTTTTGTCATCATGACTGGCTTTGTCCTGGGCACTTTGGAGAGAGCTTCTCCTCTGACATCCACAGGGATATGGCTAGAGCCTGTAGTGGGAAGGAAAATGTCACTGACATGCTTTGATAGTTTACTAATCACCTAGCACCTTTCTTCTCTGTCTGTCAGGGTCCCTGAATAACCTTTTTATTTATCTCCATTCCCAGGGATGGCTGCCCCAGAGGTGGAAGGCTCAGATTAATCATCTGAGCTGCCCCAAACCAGAGGCATTCTGGTTCTCGTCTTCAAACCCTGGACGGACTTCTCTCCAAGAGATGTGGATACCAAGCTTTGAGCAATCCAAGAAAGAAGCCTTGGCACTGAGGCAGCTGGTGGAAAGGAACAGGAATTTTACAGCTGAAGAATTTTGGATGATGGTATTCAAAGAATAAACACAATGACCTGTAAAATTGAGTAAGCTCCTCAGAGGAGTCTGTGGAGTTTTCTTTTGTAGGTGACCTTATCATACATAGGATTGGTAGCCTTAGGAAGTAGACCTGTAAGACTGAATGTAGTATGTTGAGTGCTCAAGGAGTACTAAGGAGTGCCTAATCACCCTGCCAGGTGGCATGTATTAGAATGATTTATATTTATGTTAATTGTCATTAGTTCAGATGTTCAAGCATTAAGACACAAGCTGTCAAGGTTCTCAAAGCCCGGTTTTAAGCACACAGCTAGTTC
Organism: Scopus umbretta; assembly: GCA_013400535.1. Classification (NCBI taxonomy): domain Eukaryota; kingdom Metazoa; phylum Chordata; class Aves; order Pelecaniformes; family Scopidae; genus Scopus; species Scopus umbretta. The sequence continues at coordinate 25,839 of VZTL01075382.1, forward strand.
CCATGAAGCAGGTGGATCTCCCTCCATCTTTAGATACATAACTGCATTTGTGGCTTCAGGACTGCTTTTTCCCCAGTCCAGGAGCCTCCTTTGCTTCATTGATAGCCACAAGTTGGAGAGCAGCTGACACCATTGCACTGCTACAGCTTCTGTGCTGGTTTGAAGGTAGAGGAAAAGCTTGGGACTGTGTCCCTAGCTAGCTGTTTATTATCAATATTCCTAGCATCAGCAGATTTAGCAGGGACTTGGCGGGCTTTGTGTCCTGACAGTGAGTGCCAATGTAAAGTGCATTAGTGCTTGGCACAAGGAAGCACCATCTGTTAGTGTCCGGGGACAGATTGAATGAAAAACGTGCTGGCTCAGATTTACCCACCATCTTCTGCTAAAAATAAGCAGAGCACATGAATATCTCTACTCCCCAGAAATAGGGCTGGCCTGAGTCTGACTTACCCTCTTGCCTTTCTGATGATGGGCTAGTATTTGTATCACATATAAACATGGAATTACACACTTGAAAGGGCAGGGATAAAACTGAGAGTCCGTTGGTTCTGAAAAGTCTTCAACAGGCACAATGTTCACAAAGGGAGCTGCTGAATCCCCACCCACTGCCATGAATCTCTGTTTCTCCACCCAGGATAGCACAGAATATCTGCAGCATGAAGGGCTAACTTTCTTCTTTGTGATGTTCTGCTGTCTCCTTTGCCAAAAATCTCAAGCTGTGTTGTTTAAAGACCTCAGGAGCTGCACAACTGATGATTTTTTCTTTGTTTCCATGGTGGAATGTGTCAGATCCTAAGCTTCCTGAGCAATCTGGTAGATAGATCTTATCCAAAGATAGGAGGCATATTTCTCTCAAAGACTTTATGGTGTATTATTATCCCTCATTTTACTTTGGTGGAGTGGTGGAGTGGGAGGGAAACGAAGACCAAGAAGACTGGTTTACAACTCACATTCTGACATTTCAAGTGGTCAGCAGCAGGTGTTTCAGAAGAGGTAACATCTTCATCCACTGCTATACACAGTAGAAAGTTGAGTCCCCAGAGTGTCTGGCTGAAGGTGTGCTGTGGTATAATTGTCACTTAGCCTCACAAGATCCTCTCACAATGCATCCTTTCTAGAGGATAAGCATTAAAGTCTTGGCTCCCACAGGCTAGTTCAGAGCAACCTAAATTTGGCCTCTTGGTCTTGAATAACCCTCTAGAGCCTTTTTCCCTGTGCTGGGTGGAGGGAAGTCTTTGTGAACATCACCCTGGGAGACATACAGCAAGGATTTGTGTAGGCTGATCAAGTATAAGAAAGACTGACCATCGTGAATTTTAAGTTGATCTCTTTTCTCCCCCTACTGCGCAGAGGAGGAATAAGCAGAAGTAGAAGCAGCTGACCGGTGTCTCCTGTGTCTCTCGCTTTTGTTTTTTTAGCTGATTTGCTAGCCTTCCTGCCATGTACAGGTTTGTAATGCTAGCCAACAGAGGAATCCAGTTTGTTTGGCAGGCTTATGTATATTCTGTATGGCACAGACCTTTCTTTTTCATTTTCTTTTTGCCTTAGAAAGGCAATAGCAAAACAGTTGAGAAAAACTCTGCATTTCCAATAACAAGAGCTGATTCTAGATGAATGAGTGTATGCTTCTCAACCTCTTGTGCAGTGGTAATATGCTGTCCTGATTTCCCATCTTGCAGACACAAAAGTCGTTCCTACTGGGCTTGCTACTCTTACTCACCTGAACGCATATCCATCAGCTCCCCCTAGGAGTCATACTTATTAGTGGCCTCTAAGCCTGCAGTGGCATTTGCATCTGAAATACAAAACCTAGAGACCAGAATGCCCCTTCAGAAAGTGTCTGCAGTCAGCTTGGAGGTGGCTCTGGGAATCTGCAGCAGTCCTGGCGGGGCTGTGAGAGCCTGGGGAAAGAGGTGACCCTGGAGGTCAGCCTTCGACATGATATCCTCCTCCTCCATCTCCCCAAGAAAAATCAGGACTGGGGTGCAGGCAGATGGGAGCAGGGATTGCATTTACCCTTCCTGTTACACTCGCTGGACCTCTCGACTTCCAGCCTCCCTCTCCACCATCTCCTCCTGATGTACGTACGCCCTTGTGCCTTCTGTCCTCTATGGCATCTGGTTGTGTTGGGAAAAAAAAAAACACAAAGGGGTTGTTTTTTCACTGCAAACGTTTGCTCACATTTCTCCACTTTTGCCGTGTCAGAGCCCTGAGCTTCCTCCCTGTCCTCCTTAGGATCTGGCTGCCTGTGCTCAAGGCCAGCTCTGACCCAGTGCAGTGATACTTGGGATCAGGCTGCAGGGAAGTGGCTAAGGTGAGCATGAGAAGGAGCTGGGAGAAGCCTCACCTGGGGCCTCCCCTGTCACACCAGAGCTGCTTTTGAGGTCCTGAGTCTCTGTCCAGGCTGTGCTGTGCCATGCCCGTGCCTGGCCACAGTGCTGACCCTGACCAACATGCTGGACTTCTGTCTCAATCTTGACCTGCTTTGGACCTGCTGGGTGATTGCTGGGCTGTGGCTGACCCTGCCCTCCATCAGCACGCCTGCCCTGTGCTCCCTGCCTGTGGTGCCGCATCCTTTCTACCCTGGTGGGCATGCTGCCCAATCAGCTCCACTCCCAGTGGACTTTAGGTGCCCCAGCCTGGGGCCCTTCCAGAAGCTATTGCTGGCTGGAAAAGTCCCCTGGGAATACCTGGTGCTGCCATCATGGGGAGTCCTCCAACTCTCTAAGAGTTGCTTCACTGCTCAGTGAACTGATCTGCAGTAGATGTCTCCACACCACCCTTCGTGTTGGTCCATCCCCTGTTGCCCACAAGCCCTCAACAGCCGCATCCCCTGTCCCATGGCAGAGTGCTGTGCAGTTGGGCCTGTCCTTCACCTGCCGTGCTCTGCCTCTTCCTTGCCTTCTGGGGGCTCTCCTGCCACATTGCTTTGATCCCAAGTGTGCGCTGACTTCAGGTTCAAAATTTCTTTCCTCCTCTGAACTCTGGCCACTTGACCTGTTTTTCCCAGATTAGGTAATTTTTAGAGTCATAGAATCATAGAATCACTTAGGTTGGAAAAGACCTTTAAGAACAACAAGTCCAACTGATAACCTATTACTGCCAAGTCCAC
>VZTL01075384.1:0-10882 GCA_013400535.1 Scopus umbretta
TTGGTTTTTTTTGGGGGGGGAAGCTTACTAGAAATCACAGGGCATTCCTGCCTGTAAGGCTGTCACTTTAGCAGCAACACAGTCTTTCTGTTGTGTTTTAAATGGCAGCTTGTTGTGCTAATGACTGGGGGATGCAAGAGCGTTTCTTCCTCTCCACCCAGAGTCAGGAAGGACTCGGATCTGTGAACTGGGCACATGCAACGTGAGTTTAGGTTGATGCTGAATCTTGTAAACCCGATTCAGTTGGAACACCAGAGCAGGAGCGAGGAGTGTGTTTAGTGTGCTTGGGCAGAGCTGGCTTTTATGGGAAATCCCAATAAAAGGACATTGCCAAAAGAAAAGTAACAGCGTAGACCTGCGTGAACAGTTGTGCTTGAAATATCTAAAGCAAGTACGGTTGTCTTCAGTTTCCCCGTAAAAACAGACGCGCGAGCTCTAGCTGCGGAGGACCGTGATGTTGGTTCGCAGGATCCTTTCACGGGGCAATCGCATTACAGAACGAGGAGGGTGGGCTCGAAGGACTGAGCGCTTTATGACATTTTTGTAAGAAGTGGTATGAAAGGAGCTTAAACTCACCTTGCAAAGCCTGAGAAGGACAGGCGTCCGCTTCACACCCTGATGTCCTCTGGTCGCTTGAGCATTAGACGAGGCATAACGTAGATCACTGCACCTTTATAGCTTTCCCTTCTGCTCCTTGCTGAACGTGGGTGAGCAATGCTGCTGTTTCAAGTGTGCTGACGATACTTGTGCAAAAAATACAAGCGCAAGATCAACATTGACTGGGACGTTTGGAAGTGGAGCAGAAAGACGAGGAGTTCAGGGGCCACGGGCATGCCGAGAGCGGCCGTCCAGCATCGGGGGGAGCGGCTGTGCTTTGCCTGGGTGCCCCCCGGGGCGAGTGCGGGAGCAGAAGTGACTTTGAACGTTGGGATGTGAAGGGTCTGAATTTACAGGGCTGCAGCAGTGCCCTCGGTGGGGGCACAGCACAGACTGAACAGGCGTCTGCGGCAGCACGCACCCTCGCCTCGCTGCCGTTAGGTGGTGGAAGATTCCTCTTCGTTGCCCACTGATTTCAGAGCCCACCTCACTGGGGTAATTCACTGCCCTTACTGGTTTGTTTTACCATATTTGCAAGCATTGGAAGACTGTGCTACGTTTGGCTGCTTTGATGATTTCCTTTGTAGCGAGCTAGATTGCAAGACGGTGTGAAAACTTTCATCTAACAATTATTTTCATTTGATTCTTGCTAGAAAGGAAAGGCAACATTGCTTTTCCCGAGTGTGGAAATGCAGAGTGTTCAGGGGATGTGATGCCTGGAAGTGGACAAGCTATGTAAAGATTTTATCTTGAATCCTCGCAGCTGCTGCAGCCCAATTAAAGATCTATTATTCTGTAAGGAGGCTTCTAGAAAGTGACTTTAAAAGTGTAACGCACAAGAGGGACAAAGCATTTGGGCGGCATTCCAGGGAACTGCTGCTGTTTAAGAAAACACAGGCAAGGTTTTAAAGCTTCTGTGGCAGGGTGGTCCTGATGACACACCACATCACGTGTGAGGGGATTGTGATATAAATGTCTCAAAAATATGAGAAGGTTTCGTCAATACATAGGAGGTGTAGGAAGAGGCAACTCTGAAAATGCTGTATTTATGATTTACAATCTCTCTTGAATTTTGGTACATAGGTGAAGCACTTGAAAGATTCCCTTTCAAGAGCCTGAGCAATATGGAGAGAGCAAGCCTGTACTGGATTTTCAAAGTATGGGATTTAAAACAAAAAGCCTGACTGCAAAGGGAATCAGTGGCAAAGGATTATATTATTTTTATAGGCAGTTTAAATAGCAGTATGATTATTTTTAAGGGTCAAGAAAAAGATCTCCACCAACTGCAAAGATGTGATTTGGTGAAGATCTTTTGCAGCAGAGCTTGTAGGAATGATACCGTTTGAGGGACAGGCTTTGGTAAAATAAAACTGTCTCAGTTCAGGCCTTTTAAAAGTTTTCGTGTTGAACATTATTTTTATTCTTCAAAATCCCTCGCAACTTAATGAATACAAAATGCTGCTCGAATAGATGAGTCGAATCTTTGGCTTTGTGAAAAACCGCCACCTGCAGAAAACCGCCTTCACATATTCCTCCTTTGCTTCTGTTTTAGGTTTCTAGCACGGGATCATCCATCGCTCAGATCACGCCAGGCACAGACCTGCTGTCATGTCTAAGCTAAAGAGCTCTGAGTCTGTGAGGGTGGTGGTACGATGCCGGCCAATGAATAGCAAAGAGAAGACAGCTTCGTATGAAAAAGTTGTTAACGTGGATGTCAAGTTAGGGCAGGTCTCAGTGAAGAATCCGCGGGGAACATCTCATGAACTGCCTAAAACTTTCACCTTTGATGCTGTGTATGACTGGAATTCCAAACAGGTTGAACTCTACGATGAGACCTTCAGACCTCTTGTGGACTCTGTTCTGCAAGGGTTTAATGGGACAATCTTTGCGTATGGGCAGACTGGGACAGGGAAAACATATACGATGGAAGGCGTGCGTGGTGATCCTGAAAAAAGAGGGGTCATCCCCAATTCATTTGATCACATCTTCACCCACATCTCTAGATCTCAAAATCAGCAATACCTAGTTAGAGCTTCTTATTTGGAAATATACCAAGAAGAAATCAGAGACTTGTTATCAAAGGATCAATCCAAGCGGCTAGAGTTAAAGGAGAGACCAGACACGGGTGTATACGTTAAGGATTTGTCCTCCTTTGTTACGAAAAGCGTCAAAGAGATAGAGCACGTCATGAACGTGGGAAACCAAAATCGCTCAGTTGGTGCTACCAACATGAATGAACACAGCTCTCGATCGCATGCCATTTTTGTGATCACTATTGAATGCAGCGAGTTAGGACTTGATGGAGAGAATCACATCCGTGTTGGAAAGCTCAACCTGGTAGACCTTGCAGGCAGCGAGCGGCAAGCTAAGACTGGAGCACAGGGGGAAAGGTTAAAGGAAGCTACTAAAATCAATCTCTCTCTCTCAGCTTTGGGCAACGTTATCTCCGCCCTAGTAGATGGCAAAAGCACACACATTCCGTACCGGGACTCAAAGCTGACTAGGTTACTTCAAGACTCATTAGGTGGCAATGCCAAAACTGTGATGGTGGCCAATATAGGCCCTGCCTCTTACAATGTAGAGGAGACTCTGACAACACTGCGATATGCCAATCGTGCCAAAAACATCAAGAACAAGCCACGAGTGAATGAGGATCCTAAGGATGCTCTGCTACGAGAATTCCAGGAAGAGATTGCTCGACTCAAGGCACAGTTGGAAAAACGGTCTATTGGCAAAAGAAAGAGGAGGGAAAGGAGGAGAGATGGGGGGGAGGAGGAGGAGGACACTGAAGAGGGTGAGGATGAAGGAGATGACAAAGATGACTATTGGAGGGAGCAACAAGAAAAGCTGGAGATTGAGAAGAAAGCAATAGTTGAGGATCACAGCTTGGTAGCAGAAGAAAAGATGAGACTGCTGAAAGAGAAGGAGAAGAAAATGGAGGACCTGAGGCGAGAGAAAGAAGCAACAGAAATGTTGAGTGCTAAAATCAAGGTAGAATTCTTCCTTGTCATACTTCTTGAAAGCAATTTATTTAGGCTGTGGGGAGAATAGAGGGTTTCCCAATTTGGAAATATATTTCACAAGACGTTTCCAGGACAGTGATTTCTCTTTAGATTGGAAGATTTTAAAATAAACTATTTGTAGACAGTAGTTAAAATTTCCACCATTAATTACATATTTCAATATTCATGAGTTGTTTCATTGTTCTTTTGTGCTGATCTTGTAGGCTCTTAAGCAATCGGCACAATAAAATGTGATGATACAACTTCTCACAAGCTGTAGCACAAAAAATCTTTCATTCTGTCACAGACCATTAACGAGTTTTTTACAGGAGAGCGCGCGTCTTAGTTCTCCAGCTTTGCTGCCCGTTGCAGCAATGCGTAATTCTACACAAGTTACTGTTTCATTAATCCCACAGTTTTAGAGGAATTTTAAGAAATTCTTGTAGCAGCTAACTTGAAAGAGAACCTTAAACAAGGGAGCTGCCTTGAGGAAGTTGTATCCATATGAGAGAAAGTTACATTCTGTGGTCACTGAGAGAAACCTATGACCTTGGGTTTTCCTTTCAGGCAATGGAAAGCAAGCTTCTGGTGGGAGGGAAGAACATTGTGGATCACACAAACGAACAGCAGAAAATCCTGGAACAGAAACGACAGGAAATTGCAGAACAGGTACAAGGAAGAACATTTGTTAGTTGGTATGAAAAGCCTAGCTGCAGAACTTTTGTAAAACGTTGTGTCAGGAGAAACAATAAGAAAATTTGCCCAGGGTTAACCCTAAAATTGGTTTAGTGGCAATCGTTAATCTCAAAAGGAGGGGGAAAGGCTTGTGTCCTGTTTGCCGTTGTATGAAAGAAGATTTATAATAGTTTTCTTCCAGCTTTTCACATTAAAGATTTGTGTCCTGTCTTGATCAGAGCTGTCTGTAAGTGAAAAAACAATTGGAAGTCCTCAGAGAGTGGCAGTTCAGCCATTAGCTCAAGGGAGGGATGTTTACTATGTGCTAAAAGTTTATTTTCTGTTATGCATTTTCTGTTGGTGATTCTTTAAGTGCAATGGCTAGTATGAATTGATAAAAAGAAAAAAAAATCTAAACATGACATTTGATTCCTTTAATTGAAGTTTGAACAGTTATTCACACTGTCTGATTTTAGTAGCAAAATAAAGACAAAGAAGAATTAACACTTCTGGTATCGTTAAGGCAAGAGATAGGAAGAACTAGAAACTAAAGCAAAAGCCCTGCAACCTAGGGAAGTAAAAACATCCTGAGCGCCGGTTTCATGTATGTCAGCCTGGAGGTGGCGATGTAATCGTGGTGTTTAACAGTGTATGTCACTTCTTCAGAAACGTCGGGAGCGAGAAATCCAGCAACAGATGGAAAGTCGGGACGAGGAAACATTAGAGCTGAAGGAGACCTATAGTTCTCTTCAGCAAGAGGTGGACATAAAGACCAAAAAACTCAAAAAGGTAAAAAGGAAATTATTCCCTGCCTAGTGGGTTAGGAATAATGTCAATTTGTGTGTGAAAGGAACATTGGCGAGTCATGGCTCTTGTTGTCTGTTCCAGTTATTTTCCAAGCTGCAAGCTGTGAAGGCAGAGATCCATGATCTCCAAGAAGAGCACATCAAGGAACGCCAGGAACTGGAACAGACCCAGAATGAACTTACCAGGGAACTAAAGCTAAAGTAAGTCCCATCAGTTCATTGCCTGCTATTTGCTGTAGCAGAGATGGTTTCTTTGGGTGGGGAGTGGAGGGACGCATTGCACATGTTTGCGGAACAAGACTGAAACATGAGAAAATTAAAACGTTCCTCCTTTTCCAGGGCTGTATTAAGTCAGTGGGAGAGGAGCAGCGGAGAAAGTCATCTGCTAATTATGTTTCTTGTGTATCTCCCATTTTTGTGGCTGCCTGTAGGCACCTGATTATTGAAAATTTTATTCCTTTGGAAGAAAAGAATAAGATCATGAACAGATCATTCTTTGATGAAGAGGAAGACCAGTGGAAACTGCATCCCATAACCCGTCTGGAGTGAGTGTCCTTTTTATCTTTTCTTAGGATGGAACTATAGGTCGCAGAAAACCCTCTGGTTGTCAAGGACAAGGTACCCCAAAAGAGGGATTGAACTGGGGGATTTAAACTGGCCCTCCAGAGTTCGTAGCTTCTTGCTGCTGCGCAATAAAATAAAAATTTTTATTCCTCTTAGTAGGTTGAATGAAATAGGAATGTACAGTTAGGAAAATGCTTGGAAGAGTAGGATTTTTCTTCTAGATGAGACCAATAATTATATACAAAATATATGTAATAGTGCATTCACCATTAAAATAGCAGTAAATTCCTATCGTATTTCTTCCCTGGTTTGGATAGGAAAGGTCTCATAATTATAATTACGAGAGCTGTGGCTAGATCCTGACTCTCTACATAGAAAGTTCTCTACAGCAAATTTAGAAAGTTGGGAGCAGCTGAGTGCATCTGTGGTCTGTATAGTAAGAGCATGTAGAAATCCTCCCCTTCGTGCGGGGAGCAGATGAGACAGGATAACTATCTTACCTTCTTGTCTCTGACTGTAGAGAGCTGTTCCTGCAAATGCAGCCTAGGTAGCTTCTGCTCTCTTGAAACACATTTCTGCGTGGAATTTGCAGATGTTTTAGCTCATAAACTCCAAGAGGAGTCTTTGGTTTGGTGTATATTAGACTGAGTATCCATTTTTCTCTAGTAACCAGCAGATGATGAAAAGACCGGTGTCTGCTGTAGGATACAAAAGGCCACTGAGCCAGCACGCCAGGACGTCCATGATGATTCGTCCAGAGGCTCGGTACAGGGTAAGCCCGGCTGTGGTTACGACCTTCATGTGTTCACCCCGCTGATCAGGGGAAGGTGAATCGCAGAGGATTGCTAGTTCTATGGGATGTGATTTTTTACAGTGTCCTGCGTACATTTATAAAGTACTTCAGAATAAGCTTCTGGAGGGAAAAGAAACAATTTGTATGAAAAAGCGCAGACTTTGATTCTGCTTTTACTGTCTCAGGCAGAGAACATTGTGTTACTGGAACTTGATATGCCCAGCCGAACGACGAGAGACTATGAAGGTCCAGCCATTGCTCCCAAAGTTCAGGCAGCTCTAGAAGCGGCTCTGCAGGATGAAGATGAGATACAGGTGGACGCTTCGACCTTTGAGAGCACTTCAAACAAAAAATCAAAACCCAGGTGAGTTGGACTTTTAGTAGGCAGCCTAGCCAACAGCAGTGGTACAAGTACAGTTGCTGTTCGTCAGCACTTCTTGTCAGCGAAGTTACGGCGAGCTTAGCTGTTAGCAGAGAGAGAGCAAGGCACGTAGGACAGAAGTGAATGCTGAGACTGCTTAGAGAATAAATCCAGTGAAAACATTCAGCTTTTGGAAGATTAATTTTGGTGAGTAACAGGTAACATTGTTGGGGCTTTTTGTTTATTTTTTCATTTTTACTTCTTCAGGCCTAAAACTGGAAGGAAATCAGGGGGACCCTCTTCAGCAGGCACCCATAGTTCTCAGCTCTACCCACAGTCCCGAGGGCTGGTTCCAAAGTAAAACCAGCAGTTCCTCTCCGGGGCGCGAACAGCCTTTGCCTTCTGAGAGCAGAGACACGTAAAAACCTGCAGAGAGAACTCCCAGCCAGCCTCCAGCCCCTTGTCCCTGGAGATGGCCTCTTTGCTGTTTAACTGACTTGCGCCAGTCCAGGTGCACTGAGCCACAGGAAGATACGTGCTTGCAATTCAGCATTTGGCCTCTGTGGGAAACAGATTTTAGTTAGGAAATCAGAAATGCATGAGGTACGTTAAAGTGTATTAGAAGCAATGGGAAGCATGGGGATCACCTCACAGCATCACCGTCTCTCCTTCCGCACTAGCCCTTTCGCTGCACTGGGCTTTTTTTGCTGTTGGGCAATAAGAAGACAGAGTTGAAAGTCATCTCAACAGAACCACCGCTCCAGAGCTCCATAGTGAGAACCAAATGAGGTTAAAAAGCAGAGGATCTGTTCAAACTTGACTAGGTGCCTAGTTTTTACTCTTCCTGCTTGAGAGACTGGCATCAGCCTTTGGGGTTAAGAAGTTGGTCTGAACAGGCAGGATGGCAGCGGTCAGCATGTGCTCACCACCAGGTAGCTGTGCCTCCCTTTAGAGCTGTAGGACAAAAAAGGGGTCTTGAAAGCAACTTTGCGCTCTCTAGAAAGGAAGCAATAGAAACTGAAGTCCTTTCCTTGTTTACAGGCATAAGTAAGAGCTTCTCTAAACTGACCTCCTTCAGACCTGACCCCTACCAACAGGAACCACCTTGTCAAAGAATACAGCTGCTCCACAGCTTTCTTCCTCTCTCTCGCCTCCATCCTTACCCCTGGCACTTCAAACCAGTGTCCATACTAAGACTTTAAACTGTGGGGTGGCGTACGGCCATTTCCTCCCATCTCCCACTGTTCACGGGAAACGTGGCATTGGCTCAGAGCTGTCTTGCTGGCGGGCTCACAGGGCTGGCTCTGCTCTCCCCTGAAAGCTGGGCAGAGGGTAGAGCACCGTAATGCGGAGCTGCCTTCGAGCACACTCTTCTTGTGAGCGTGGTCCCTTCCCTTGGTGTCTAAGGAGGTTCAGCGTTCGGGACCTTCTGTGCCTCACCTGTTCCACGTTAGAGGCTTTCCCTTTGCACCTCCCAGCCCGTGCAGAGCCCGCTGGGAGTGAAAGCACATGTGACCAAGTCTGGGTGATGGAATCTGGTATTAATTCCAGGGGTTTTACTTTGAAAACAAGGGAGGAAGAACTCCTGCTTTTGACGGTCTCTTTGCAAAGCTGCCCTATGACTAAAGCAGGCTCCTGTAATGCTGCAGGCTCATGTGGCAGGGTAGAGGGAGGTGGAACTGCCACGCTAAGGACAGAGTAAGGTGTCCCTGTCTGGTGTCTCACAGCTCATTTGTAAGTTTTAGTTCACTGTATATTGAGACTTGGGGTGTTACTTTTTCTGGTTGCTGTTGGCCGTCATCCTCTGAACGTTTTTACCTGTTTCCTCTCCCCCACTGACGACTCCCTCCAGACTGACATGTGTGAGTGTATGAGGACTTGCCTGGTTTTAGAAATGCTCTGATGTGTGGACTCTGCCTTGTGTGCTCGCTGAGTATCCGCTGAGTGACTTCACCCAGGCTGGAGAACTCCATTCCCTCTGACCCCCATGAGCAGAAGGAACCGACTCGGCACAGCTCACCTCTGCACCTTGCGGGCATGGTGCCTCGGTGAGCCAGCTGCCCAGGCGGGCCCGGCTAAACGCCAACTCGGCTGCTTTGATTCATGGAGTGCTTTTCTGGACCACAAGATTAATATATATATACACATATATGCACATATATATATATATATATATATATTAGTTTTGGTGGAGGAAAGAGGAGTTTGCTTGTGATTGAGAGAGCAGGCATCTGACAGATTTCTTTCAACCTGAATATGGAAACCTGGCATAACCTTCCTTTTTATAAAGCACTGTTTATGCACAGAGAGCCTTCTCATTGGCTCTTGTTGCATAATAGAACGTCACCTTCTCTTCCCTCCCTCTGTCTCTCTAGCACATAATCTTCTGTACTCTGGCGTTTTAAAAGACGATTGTATGGTGTAAGCGCTCAGAGAATTTGAAATGAAACGGGGGGGGGTGTAAAACCTGAAATAGCAACAAAATATATAACCGTATGTATGTGCATAGCAATGTACACGTATGTTTTATGTGAATATGCATACACAGACACATCTGTGTCTGCACATGCGCACACTTCCTCAGTCGCTACTATTCCGTAGGGAATTCTGTATGGAACTCGTATGCTGGAAACTCCCCTTGTGGCAGGACTGGTACAGTGGAAATCACAGTGCAAACCCGAACCGTTCTCGTTTTAGTGTTGATAAGCTAGCTGGTTAATATGTCAGAAAGGCTCTGCTTTTAATTCTGTAGAAATTAATTAGCAAGGTGAAAGAAATTCAATAGGGTGGAAAAAGAATAAACCTGCATATTTAGTAATTGTATTTAAATTGGAGCTGTGGTTGGAGATTTTGGTTAGTGTGTTCGTGGGCAGTCTCAGATTGCGACAGAGGCTTTTAGATTCTCATTCCAATGGACTTACCCTCGACCAGATACTCAGTGGCACTGATATTAAGATAAAATACATTGTCTTAAGCTGTACAAAAGTACTGAGCTCTGGGTTGAAGTTTTTAAGAAACATTCCTGCCGAGTTCGCCCCTCTCTGGGTGTTATCCGAACCATCTGGGCTTCCTGCAGGTTAACGGCCAAAGACAGGAAATCCAGCCGACTCCTGGAAGAGGCCCTCGGACAGCGTGCGCCGTCATCCTTTCTTCATAGGAATGTTTAACATCCTTCTCGTCTTTGCTCTGATCTGTATAATGGGATCTTTTTTTAAAAAGTGATGTGCAGCAGAAGTCGGCCCTTGGCTCTGGGAGCAAGCACCGCGTGACGCTCAAGCATAGGAATTAAAGCACTTCCTTAAAATCCTTAACATAGGTCTAGCACCTTTTTAAAAATATTTGCATGCTGCTTGAATCTTCTAAAACACATACCTCTGTCACAGCATCGCGGGCTCCGCTGATGCATTATACAGATCAGATCGGACTTGCGTTCAGTATTTTTTTTAGGTGTAGTAAGTCTGCCTTCGCTGACGGTAGAGCGCTTGCCGAGTTTCAGCGGGACACCTGCAAACCTGGGTCTGCCCTCTCTTCTGTCCGTAACGCTTAACGTGTGCCAGGCTTTAAACGGTTCGGCGTGACTCCTGTTTCTGCTGCGTTAAAACACAAATTGGAAACCATAACCTGCAAAAGCCATAATCGGATGCAGGGATGGAACCGAAATGAGAGCACCGGTCCTGCCCGCGCGGCTGGTCCTGTCTGCGCCGCACCCTGCGGTGGCGGGTTTGTCTCTCTGCGGTCCAGGCCCTCGCTACCGGCCTCGCTCCCCTTTCTTGGGAAACGGAGCGCCCGGGGCCTCCCGGCGGGCACGGCCGTCCCGCGGGGACTCGCAGCTCCTCCACCTTCTCTTCGGCGATCTGTAGACAAAGAACCTGCCGATAGTTCTGTCCATAGTTTTACAGCTTGTATTTATTTGTATCATCTCCTTTGTCTAGGAATGTAAAGTGATCCTAAAATACCATGTGTAATAAAGTCAATAAGATTTATTGCATCTCTCAGACCGTGCCCGTTTCTCGTTCTTAGACTGTATGGCGGGGGTCACCGACTTCGTGTTTTACAACGCCTTATGTTATTTTTCTTCAAAAAA